>APFE030861326.1:0-42298 GCA_000404065.3 Pinus taeda
CTTCATTTCATATTTATGATAAAGCTGCACAGCCGACTCCGCAGTGCCCAAAGGTCAAAAATCTGTCCTAACAGCAGTTAAAGGCTTTTAAGAGGCATTTATGTTTGTAATAACTTCTCATCTACTCTCCTGTACAAATGTAAGAGATATTTTCCTCTCAGATGACTCCTTTCCTGAGATATTTTTGTATGTAACCTCTATATATTCCCCCTCGCGTTTGTTTAGAGGGGTTGGACTCCGGATGTAAGAAGTTCTCTTGATATCTTCTCTGTTATTCTGATATTGTAAACTCTTAGACAGTTAATACAAAGGACAGTGGGATTTCTTCAAAGACGTTTGTCTCTTGATCTCTTGATGGTGTGTGGCTCAAGGTTGCAGGATTCCTGTGCATAGCGTGGCTCAATAAGTTTTTCTCATGACTCTTTATTTCACCTGTGTCTCCTGTTATTCCTTATGTCTCTCATGTTTTCTATACACTTGAAAAACTAGATAGTAAGGAAAAAGAATAGTCTCAGGACTTGGTCATTGACTACCCTGAGCTCAATCTAAGCTATCTTATATGTTTTCTTCTGATAAGGTATTTAAAGAGTAATTCTTCACTGCTACCTTTAATACTATGTCATCACAGTGCATCGTTGTTTTAGGAATTCAAGTAATTGCTCCTAGATAACAAGTCTCTTTCACAATATACAGCCTAAGTAAAGAAATCTTAACTGCTCTTTACTGGTTGTTTTCACCTCACTCTCACTATTTGCCTTTTGTTTCATGAAATGCACACAGGCCCTATAGCCTTTTCCCTCACCAAAATCAAGATCTCAAGAGAAAACCGTCCTAGACCCCATTGCCCAATGGATTAATCTCACCTGCAGATATACTTTAAGGAAATCAGAAGCATCCTCCCAACCAAACACAAAAACAACCAAAATATTCACTCCATAACTAGCCTAAAACCTTCACTGAAAGTAGTGACAAAACTTTATAGAGAGAGCCCTCTCTGACTGCAGCTAGGCTAGAAGCTGTAGCCCAAAGATTGGTTAGTGGTTACCCCGGCCGTATTCTCTTAGGAGTCAAAGAGAACAACCTGGGTGTTAACACGGAGGACAGTCAATTTCCTCCCATGGATAGGGGATTGATGGAGGCTACACTATTTGCATCCCTCTGGGCCATAAAAGATGCTGCGTAGGTCATAGAGACCAGAGTGTTCTAGGTTTTGATGGAGGCCAGTCTATACATGGCCATCAACCAGAAGCCGTGGTTGTCTCTAGCGGTGTTTGAACAACTCTCGGAGTATGCAGAGTTCAAAGCAGATTTCCACCATGTATGCATTAGGGTGTGGAAGGATCTGCAACAAAAATGGTTCAACCTACCTTACTTGGACATGGAAGAAATAATCTAGGAAATGATTAAGCGCTATCCAATAGATTGGTATTCTCCATCCAATCTGGCCCCAGGCACCAGCAAGTACACGGACAAGAAAAAGAAGGAAGAGGCCAAGTAGAAGGTCCAACAATTGGCCAGAAAGCATAGAAAAGCGGCTGAGGAGAAGGCCTGAGTGGAAGAAAAGTGAGCCAAAAAGTAGCAAGTCGAATAAGAGGAGTGCAACTTCGAACAGAGTGGTAAATCCCCTTCACCCTAAACAGAGGAGGAGCAGCAGTCAAAGTAGGGTGGCGATGGTCAAGAGGAGAAGAGCACTCCCTTTTGGATCAAAAGGTACAGGCACCAAGGAAAGGAAGGGCCATGATAGAAGTTGAAAGCGACGAAGTCATCACTGGACCCTATCATAGTCACATATGGAAATCTTGATGAGATCAGAGATAAGGTGCGTGATACCACCGTAGAATTGCTACAATAGTTTGAACATCAGCAATAGCAGGCAATGAGTACCATTTAGAAGGATTTGTACGAGCTGCAGATTCAGATGAGTAAGATCCAGGTAGGCATAGGGCATATCATCGTTGCGTCAATGAGTTTGGAACTAGGGACCACTTAGGCAACAAAGATGGTTTGATCAGTGGATCTCTGGGCAGTCGTGCTGCTAGATGCATCCTTGAGCTCGGAGGTGGCCGATGACAAGGTCATCGTGAGTTCTTTGAAGAACATCAGCCTCAACCTAGCTGCACTCCCAAATGAGTATCTTCACATGCTGCACGTAGGTGTGACAGGAGAGTTCCGACATTGATGAGCAGTTATTCAACAAAAAGAAAAAGGCGTTGTAGGCAAAGGAGAAAATTCAGGCGCAGAGTGCTGAGCTAGTGGCCACAGTGGCAGAAGCATGCATAATGGTGTCAGAACTGCATATCCTGGAGGAAGCGTTGTTAGAGGTGAAAACCAAAACGATTGTTATGGGTGTGTGCAAAACCAACATAAAAGTGACTAGAGTTTAGTTTGAGCTAAATATGAAGATAATTGTATTGGAGTTGAAGTCACAACCTTCAACCCTACCAAATCTAAGGGAACAACATGAAGCTGCTCTGAAGGAGGGAGTCGCGACAGTGGATGCCATGGTGGTGGACTACATTGTGCTCTTTAATTAGGCTATGGAGGTAGTCATGACCCTACATGAAGATCCCACTTGGTAGGTTTTAAATATAGAATTTCACGAGCTTCAGCAGCAATATGATGAAGTGAGGGTGACAACGTGCATCGCTGCCATAACACAATGCCTTGCAAAGCTACAAGAGGTGAAGAAGCTTCTTGCACAAGTGGAAGCAGAACAAAAGAAAGAGGTCATTCTTAAGGCCAGATTAGAGCCTTGGTTGGATGAGGCCTAGATGATATTCACTAATATTTAGGAAAAATTGGTGAACTTGTAGAGCATGCAACAGAAGATCAAGCAGGATAATGCAAGACCAACTACAGAGTAACTGGTAGAATAGATCGAGCAAGAAGCCACACAGAGCGCAGTTGAGGTACCGGTTGCACAAGTGGAGCTGCGGGATCTTCATAGTAAGATCTCCATGCTAGCCAAGTGACTCAAGGGTGAGTCTCGATCTTTGTGTTGGGGGCCTGTTGGGATGGGGTCCCTTGGGTCATGTTTTGGGGCAAAAGCCTATGTTTTGATGTATAAAATGTAAAGTCTCCACAAATTATAGTTGTGGAGTGTGTAGATATTTAAAGAGTCATAAAGGGATTTACTGATATGGATTTAAACAGGAACACAACAAATTACAGATATAATTATAAATACAAAGATGTAGCAGAAATAACACTTCATTAATGTCAAATACTAAAATATGCTACAAACAGAATAGAAATAAGATTAGCTCGAGCGATGGTAGCTTATCTCTGAGAAGAGGTGTTGGAGCTACATGCCTCTGAACTATGTTACAATGAGGCTCAAAGGCATATTTATTATTGAGAAACAATGGAAAACACTAAACATCCGAAAACCTAACCCTAGGAGATGAAGGACCAAACTATGGGCCTCATTTGGGTAAATTGGTACATCAACTTCCCGGGGTCGTAACTTTGGCATACGATCTTCGTTTGATGCACAAAATACCTTGTTATAAATATCTATCCGAGGAATACAACTTTTTAGTGACTAATATTGGTATATAACACATGTTGGTCCCAGGTTTCACAAAATATATCGTTTAGGGCCTCAAAATGGCTTTGGAAGTTCAGGACCTGAAAAACTACCAAAATTAGTAAATTGTGCTACAAATAAGGAAACTGAAAGAAACAATGGTGGGGGTCCAAGTGGAATAGGAGGGTGGCCACTAATAACGACCTGGATCATTCCTCCCCACTTAGGAAGCAATGGTCCCCGTTGCGTTGAGTTCCCCCATGAGATGAGGAAACTTCTACTGAACTTGGTCCTTGGTGAGCCACTTGCCTTGGTGAAGGAGTTGGCCTACTTTGAAAACTCAATATAGTTTGATAATTTGCTGTCAGTTGTTCTTAATCTACGTGTCCATGACCCAATCAGTTGTGACTTGTTCCATGCAATCTAGATTTAACTATGTAGGTGTGATTTGTTCTGCAATTTCTGATGTGTCTAGCAATGGTGGGAAGTATGGTTAAAGGTGGTCCACATTGAACACTCGGTGCAAGCCAAGGAATGGGGGAATGCTGAGATCAAATGCATTATTTCCCATAGCCTTGGTAATGTTGTAAGGACAATATTGGAGTGATCTAAGTTTCCGATAGGCTTCAGTAAGGCATTCCTTCTGTAAATGCAACCAAACTTTGTTGCCCACCTAAAACTTGTGTGGCACCCGATGTTAATCATGTCGTTGCTTGTACTTGGAATTTGATTTCTCCATAAGGTCATGGACTTGCTAGTAGATATGTTGGATGTTATCAATGAAGATGCTTGCCCCATTGACTTCTGACTAGGCATGAGCTGAATCTGCCTGAGTAGCTGCAAATGGTATGGCCACATCAATGGGACACAGTGCCTGGAATCCCAAGCCCACCTGAAAAGGGTTGTGGCCAGTCAAGCTATGGAGAGGCCGGTTATAGCTATGCTGGACATAGGGGAGGCTCGCATCCCATGTGCATGGATGCTTTGATTTGTACATGTGCAGAATGTGTATGATCATCCTATTGATGACCTCTGTCTTGCCATCAATTTGGGGATGGAAATTTGTGGACTTAGTGAGCTTGGTGTCCAGCATCGACTAGAGGCTGGAACAAAATGTACTGAGGAAAATACTATCTTGATATGAGATGATAGACTATGGGATCCCAAAGTGTACCCACACTCATTCAAAGAAGAGTTTAATAGTGGCTTCTGCTGTGATATTCTTCTTGCTGGCCGCCATAATGGCTGTTATCTCAAAATCAGACCCTGGAAGACTGCAGACCAGGAAGACCTCAAGTAACTATTTCAAACCTACTTTTGGCTGAGGCTTAGCCTCCTCAACCTGAGAGGGCTCTCTCAAAAGGGTTAATGATTTTTTCAATTGCGATTAAGATGGCTAACTCTTGTGAAACTGATATAAAATATGAATGGTGGAAACACAATTAAAATCTATCTATTGGGCTTATGGAGTCAACATCATTTCAGTATGACAATGATTTCAACCTTACATAGAAGTCAGGGCATTCAGCATTCAACACATTCAGAACATACTAAAAACATATAGGACCACACAGTCTATGAATGTATACAGGAAGTTAGAGCACCTTAAGTAAATTCTAAGTGATTACGCATTCATACCACTGCAAATATTAGGAAAAGAACAATATCACACATTCTGAACATCAAATCCCTCATGAATCCTGAGAAGCAAAGCCAAACTTGTATTACCAAAACAAAGTATTACATAAGCCAAATATCAGAGTTTTGTTAGAAATTTTCCAACCCTTTGTACATTTCTCTTTCTCTTATTTATAGAGCTCTTCTACCTGATTGAGATTCCTCCTCAAGCATGAGGGGAACTCGAAATCTACTTCTAATGACACCTATTCAACTTTTAACTGCCTATTAAATGTAACAAACTTCAACTAGACTTTTCAGAGATCTAAATCAAGTAGGATTCTAACACCATGTTATGCTATTAATAGCCTTGGTTACAATGGTTCTCGTTCCTTAACATCTGGTCCCTTTTCAGTTTGGCTGTGATGGATGTTTAAGGCTCCATGCTGGTCTTCCATGCCACATCTTCTCCATTGTCCTGAAATATAGGAAACTACCCTTGCTCATCGGTCCTTACAATTTTCGAATCCACAGAAGCAGGTCTTTCATCTTTGGTTTTCCAAAATGTGACAGATGGCTACGTCCTTAATGTGCTGTCCACTTCCTTTATATTCAATAGCAAAAACTCCTTTAAGTTGTCTTGACATATTTTTGAACCGTGATAAAGGTGCTCACTTTATGACAAAAATTTAAAGTTGGATCCGAATCCATATTTCTCCACCTGTCTTAACCTGGTTGATTGCTGCAGCTTCAGATGATGCCTTGTATATATTCATCTTTCAAAATTTGCCACTTATGTTTCAAAACTGGTTGATTAATATTGGATATTTAGCTTCAGCAGTTTCATAGCGCGCTACGAAACTGCTGAGCTCTGGTCATCACCTTCAGCAGTTTCGTAGCGTGCTACGAAACTGTTGAGTTGTTTCAAAAATCACAGTTTCAACCCAAAAATTTGCTATTTGAGCACTTTTCTTGTTAAAACATTCTTGCAACTGTCTCAAGACCTTCAAAAAATTGAATGGGAATGTTTGGAGAAATTATTCCAAGCAAAATTTATCAAAACTTTGAAATAACTCCTTACTTGAAGTGGGTTCTCTTTATGGAGATCCTTTTTGCTAGTCCAATTGGGTCCTTAAGTTTTCAACTTGTTTTCTCAGTACTTTCATCCCAGACCTGAGGTTTATATTGACTTTTTTGATGAATTGAGCTTCTTTTATTGCAGGAGTAGTCCAGCTACGGAATTGAACATTAAAGTCAACCACTTCAGGGATTTTAAAAGTTTGATCTTCCCATCGAGCCTGCATTTGATTAAAATAAGCCTCCTTAGCTGCAAATTTCCTAGCAGCTTTCTTTAGTCTGGCAATCTCAAAGTTGGCAGCTTCCAATTTCTTTTTCAAATTTTCCACACTACCTTCTTCTTGAGTGGCAACTGTGTTGCCTTTATCCTTACTTGAATGAAGTTGTCTCTCCTCCCCTGTTTCATCTTCTCTTGGCAACACCTCCTGTACCTGTTTGAACTTCCTTGTTATGGGTCTCCTGGGTTTGTAAACAAATTGCTCAGGTTTATCATCAAACTTAAGTTTCTTTGAGGCTTTGACCTTCTTAGCCTTCTCTTTTCCTGACTGTATCAAATTAGCTTGAACTAGTGGGGACTCCTCAATGTCAATTGCTTGTAATAAATCATTTAAATCTCCCTTTGAAACAGGACTTTCTTCAATAGCCACTGACTTACCCTTTTCCTCTGCTATCTGGCTCCTCATTCTTCTTCTTTGAACTCCTTCACCTGTGCTGGACTTATGTGCAATTTCCTTATCCTGAATTTTCTCTTTAAGGGACTGTTGGGGTGTATCCTGAATAATCAATGGCTTGGTGGATTGCTTTACTTGCTTTCTTGCCTTTAACTTTGAAAACCCCTTGGCTCTTGTTTTTGCTTGAGGACTTGTTGTTGAAAGATATTTTGCAGCTAGAGGGCTGAGACTGGTCCGGCTCTTGAAACCGACCATGAATATAAATGTATCCCAATCTCTGCCTACCCTTTTACGTTCATGCAAGACAAGTAACTTAATCAGGCCATGGTGAAACAAAGAAGTTTCACAAGCCTCTTTTCTCAATTGTACCTTGTCACACATTTTACTCAAACTGTGGAATAAATAAAAAGGTAGATCAATAGATGCCTTCCCTGTAAAATGCAATAAAAGTTTGAAATGGTACGAATACACCTTGTTATATCTTCCTTCACAGGTCAGGTATTTCTGAATACAGGTGAGCAAATGTGCATAGGACTCTTTGACATAGCTCCTAGGAACAGACTTGCTCAAATCTGAGTTAACGAATTCCTTCTTTAAAAACTCTTTGCATGGGTTCATGTCAAATTTGAAATTCTTGAACCAATTTTCTTGCCCTCTAGGAATCTCTTTGACTGTGGATATCATGTCTAGTGAGACCTGCAATTCCATCATACCAACCTTTGAATTTAATCCTGTAAAATTCAATGCAAATTCTTTAGTCACTTGTGCATGACCCCCTTGTAGCTTCTTACAGAAGTTCCAACATCCATCTTGTTTAAATGCCTTCTCCACATCTCTGTTCTTCAATGCTATATCCAAAACTTCAGGCTCATTTCTCAGACATTTGCCTGATCTGTGTTCTTTCCTTTCTACTGATCCCTCCATGAAATTTCAATGACCTGTAGGCAGGGAATGCTAGCGCTGTTCAAACTGTAAACTCTGCCTCTCTTGAATCTCCGCCTCGCCTGATTGGCTGCCTTGCTTGATTTGCTGCCTCGCTTGATGACAATGTTTTTTCAATTTGAAATCTTGCAGATTATAGTTTTTAAAATTGCAATCTTGCAGATTTGTTACTCATGCAAGGCTTACAATCATCATTAAAACTTGTGCATAGGTGGCTTTCCTTGGAACTTGTATTCCGTGTGTATCAATGAATCTAATGGTTGTGATAATGGAGATGGGTGGTGGGACGTGATCTGTGGAGTACATGAACTGACAAAGAATGACGAAGCCATAGATTAACTTAATGGATTTTACATTTGGGGAAAGATTCGCTGCGGAATGCACAAATCTCTGATTTCGCAGCGCGGTCAGTTTAAATTTTGAATGATGCACTGCGAAATAACCTAATAATGTATCATGCTGCGAAAACACCTAATGGGCTTTTGCGCTGCGAAACTACTAAACAGAGTTAATGTGCTGCGAAAATACTTTAGAAAGGTTACATGCACTACGCAATTACCTAAAAGGCTTTGTGGTAGATAACAAAGTAACACATGACTATGAGATCAGTGATGAATGAGGGTGACCAGTGGTAGATAAGAATGCATTCTTGACTCATGACCTCCTAAGACTCAGACTCTAAGGAAAAACGAAATCAACTTAGACTAACACTAACCTTTGTCATCAAGCTAGGATGAGAAATTTTGGCATTAGATTTCTTAAGTGATAACAATGGCCATCTTCGAGAATATATTGACGACCACAAAAACCCAGTCACTGCCATTCTTAGTAGAAGGAAGGCTTGACATGTAATCCATGGAGATGGATTCCCAAGGTCAACTAGGGGTAGGCAGTGAAGTATATAGGCCTCGTGTCTTGATGGTCAGTTTGTTAATGGCGCAGGTAGTGCAGGATTTGATGTACCTCTCGACATCTTGTCGAAGATTTAGCCAACAGAAATACTTATACAATACTGCCACCATTTTCTCGACCCTAAAATGCCCAGTGGCCTAACTATAGTGCACTTCACAAAACATCTTGGCTCTCTCACTTGAAGGAATGCAAAGGTGTCCTAGGTGGCATAAGAGGGCATCGTGAGGGTGAAAATATGGAAATTGATGACCTTCCAAGAGTGTCTGGTATGTGTGGCCAAATTCTGCATCACTCTTGTAGAGAAGTGGCCAATCAGAAGTCTCGTGCCCACAAGAGTTGAGCATGGTGGTTAACTCCATGATTGGTGGTCAGCTGAGGTAGTTTGCAACATTATTGGTGCTACCCTTCTTATACTGGATATTCAAATGGATCTGTTGCAGGTATGTGGGCCACTTCTGATGGCGATCATTTTGCAACTTCCCTTGCATCTGTATGAACTACAGGGGTTGGTGGTCTGTGTGGATGACCGTTTCCTTCCACAAAATGTAATGCTCCCATTGTCAATAGGCCTGCACAGTGGAATACATATCTTTGTCATAAGTGGGATACTTTCGAACTGTGTTTGAAAGTGTCTACTGTGATATGCGACTAGATGCCCATGTTGAGTAAGGACTACCCCAATAGCATAGTCATAGGCATCTACCTCAATCTCAAATGGCTCTTGCAAGTCTAGTAATGTGAGCATTGGTGTAGAGTAGAGGTGATGTTTCAACTCTGCGAATGCCTTTTGTTGTGATTCAGAACAAAATAATTTTTCTTTTGATCCTCCCTTGGTGACTTGAATCAAGGGCCAAGTGATATGAGAGAATACCAACATGAACCTGCGGTAGAAATTGGCAAGATCCAGGAAGCTGTGGAGCTTTGTAGGAGTGGTTGGGGTTAGCTAATCCTGAATGACTTGGATCTTGGTTGGATCCACATGCACCCCCCATTCATCAATAATGTATCCCAGATACTAAACCTGGGTCATGCCAAAAGTTCATTTCTCCAAATTAGCACATAGCTTGTGTTGTCACAATGTTTGGAGAAGCTTTCAAATGTGGTGGAGGTGCTCTTCACAACTCTGGTTGAAGATCAGGATGTCATCCAAGTATACCACTACAAATGAGTTGGTGAATGGCTACAAGATGTCATCTATTAGCTTCATGAAGGTTGCAGGAGAATTCATCATCCCAAAAGGCATAACCAGCCATTCAAGAAGGCCCTCCTTGGCTTTGAAGGAAGTCTTCCACACATTTCAAGGTTTAACTGGTACTTGGTGATATCCAGACTTCAAGTCGATCTTGCTGAAATCTTTTGCCCTTTTGAGTTAGTCCAGAAGGTCATCAATTCGTGGGGTCGGGTACCTATTTCGGAAAGTGATATTTTTTAACACTCGATTGTCAATACAGAGTCTCCAAGTCCCATCCTTATTCTATACCAACATGATTGGGCTCCCACAGGGGGGATGAACTTGGAAGATGTGACCTTTCTGCAACAACTCCTGAATCTTCCTATGATTTCGTCGTTCTCCAAAATGGATTGCTGATATATTGGTCCATTGGGCAACAACGCACCAAGGGTTAGATCAATGGAGTCCTTGACCTGATAGTGCAAAGGCACCCCCACTGATTCAGGTGAATATTGGTGGCCACCTGCCAATTCCACTTGGTCCCTCACCATTGTTTCTTTCAGTTTTTCAGTTTCCTTAATTGTAGCATAGTTTACTATTTTTAGCATTTTTTCAGTTCCTAAACTTTCAGAGCTATTTTGAGGCCCTAAATGGTGTTTTTTGGCAATCTAATGCCATCGATTTTCTATCTAAAATCATCTTTTCCATTGTATTCCTTAGAGAGATCTTTCCAACGGTTTATCATGCATGACAAACAGAGATAATATGACCAATTCGTGACCCCGGGAAGTTGGCTGTTCAACTCACCCCAGTGGGACCCATAAACTCTTGGTGTTACATCTCCTTGGGTTAGGGTTTTGGTTATTTAGGGTTTTCTCTTATTATTCAATAATAAAAAGGCCCTTGAGCCGCATTATAACGAAGTTGAGAGGATGTAGCCACCACATCTCTTCTCAGAGATAAGCTACCATCGCCTGAGCTAGACTTATTTCCATTCTGTTTGTAAGCATATTTTAGTATTTGATATTAATGAAATGAAGTTTTATTTCTACTACATCATTGTATTTGTGGTTATATCTGTTAGGTTCCTATACCAATAGGTGTCATAATTTATGATTGGCTAATATTAACTTTGTAATATTTACATAACTTTGATTTCTTCAGATGTTTTCCATATTATAAAAAATTAAAAAATGTAAAGAGGGTATGTCCTAAAAGAAAAATCAAAGGACAAAAAGAATAAGAGAAAGTCAAAAAAATGAAAGAATATGAACCCCAAAAACAAAAATTCCATGAAAGGGTGCAAGTCCAAATGCCACTACTATTTACTTTTCTACATAATAATGATTGTGTGCAACTTGTTATTAATGCCATAATCCATGCTAACCAATAGTTTAATCTTGGTTATTCCATGTTTTCAATTTCATGCTTAGAGATAGAGAATAAAATCTGACCAAACTATTTAACCTTGGTAGATAATTAGCTTAGGTAGAGTGAATAAAAGGAGCTCAACAGTTTAATCTGAGCCCTTGGATGTAATAAGGTTAGACTTAGTTAGAATACCATAGTAAAATAAAAGAAAAAGGTTTTGATAAGGGTTTGCCAGCTTAAGTGCACCCTAATAAAGAGAAGTAAAAATGGTAGGATGAGTAGGTTGGTAAGTAGAAGAATGGTTGCAGAATAGTGATGATTGTTAGATAAAAGCATGTTGATCACCTTCATCATCAAGTTGCTAAAGTATGGATGATAATTGAGTAGTTACATAAAGTCAAGTGATTAATTTTCCCATTCATTTTTACCCTTAAGTTTACTAATTTCCCATAAGTACTAAAGGCACCAACAACCTAAAAGTTAAAGGGGCTCAGAGCATTTCTCTGACTTTTGGAGGGATTGGACCCTTAGCTGAATAACTTGTAAGGCCTAAGTGCTAAAGCCCTTCATCAAAATTCACCCCCTTCATAATTCATTCATTCCCTTTAAATCCTTTTCCCAAGGTAAAATCACTCTTTTACTTAGGAAAAATAAATGGTTCTTTATAAACCCCCCCCCCCCCCAAACACATTTTAGCCTAAGTCATAATGTTGGATGATGAATGTATTTTCAGAAACATTTACTTAATTTTCTTTTTCCATGGTCATATTAACTTTAATTCTTATTATTTATTTAACTCCTAAATCGAATTACCCTTTCCTGTATTATTAATTAAAATCCTAAAATAAATAAATATCCCATCCCGATGGTTTGGAAAATAAACCATAATAAAGTTAATTAAGTTGGATTAATTAATCGAACCGCAATTAATCAAAAGCCAAAACCCCCCAACGTGTTAAAAAGGGATTAATTAATCACCTGGATTATTTAATAGCCTCTTCGCCAATCATATCATCCCCGATATAATTAAAGTCATTTTAATTATGATCGGGCCCCTCCATAACTCCCTAACACTTTCTTCTACCAACTACCATCCAATCAGCCTTCCCTCATCCAATGGCTCTCGCCCATATCGCACGGGCCTTTTGGTCGAACATTAACCATGTGAAGCAAGCGGTTTTAACTTTTCACCAATGCTACGTGTCATTTAATTTGTGGCATCAGGAAACCCTTTGCCAAAACCACCAACCTCCTAAAAGCGGTGCGATAGATCCCACTTACCACCTCCACTAAATGAGAAAGTGACCCATCAGTTAGTTGACGCCAACTGTAATTTTCCCATTCACTCGCCAAAAGTTATTGACTTTGCACATAAAAACAAAAATACTCATCGTTTTCCCTTTTTACCTAGAAAAGAAACTTCTTCCTTCCATCCACGCACAGAGTACGTCCAGACTAGCAACTTACTCGAAATCATCAACCACCATCAGTAGCTGAACTCCAGGCCATTGCAAACTACTGTGCATGCCCAACAAATCATTCACCACAGCCTTGGATAAACATTCTTAATATTATTCATAAGACTTTTTTACTCCGAGATTGTTATCAAATCTATTCAAACAAATATGCAAAATAAAACATACAGTTAAAAAACAAGCAAAGGGAACATGGAATTAAATGATTTACTATTGAAATAGACAGTAAGAAACCTAAAATATACAGTGAAGGTAAAAGAACACAGTAAAGAACAGTCAAAATGTATCAGGATTAAGGACTATTAGATTGAAGACCAAATTGATTAAATCAGCTAGCATGAAGATAAACAATAGGGAAGACAATTACAGAGCATACAGGTTCATGTCAAAGTAAAGATAAATGAAAAAACAGAGCAGTAAAAGTAAGTAGTAAAAGTAAACTTGGAGACAGTAAGGGTTAAACAGAGATGAAAATAATTTCACTAGCAACAATGAAGTTTATCCAAAGTAAAAGTGAAAAACAGTTAAAAGAAATTTAAGGTTAAAAGATGAAATCGGAGCAGAAATGGTACATTCTTTAGAAATTTCCTATTTAATTCATAGTTTTGCAGAAACTATTGTGGCCAATCCAAGTAGTATTTCGAGAAACTGGAGGAATTTTGTTCCTAACAAGCCAATCTACAAAAACCTATCTCACTTTTTACACAGGTATTACCAAAAGGGAGATAAGTGCACGTCTTCATAGCCTATTTTTTAGTTTGTGCAAAGTCTTGTTTTGACATCTTTTTGTAGAGACTATTGTGAACATATGGAGATGAATTTGGGGAAACTGAGAGAGGTTTATCTCAATAGCATATTTATCTGCAATAACTGCTTTCACTTTTTACATATCTATCTCGGTTTGAGATAAAAAAGCGTATCATTGGACCATAAGTTTACAGAATTTCTGGGGCAAAATGCACAAAGGAAGGAGGCAGTTAGTGTTTGGGATGCCTCATCATCAAATAAGAGTTGCTATCAAATTCAAATTTCTCTTCTTTGTCATCATAAATCCATAAACATAGTGCCAAATATGTTATCAGGAAAACTAATGTCCACTTAGAGCTGCTAGTCCCACTAAGATGGGTAGCTATCTTAGAAACAAACAAACTAAAGTTACTTGTGTCTTCCTTTATGAGAGATAGATGAGAGAGAAGGTAGAGAGTACCAACCTCAGTCTTTGCTTGGCTCCTTGCTTGTTTCCTCCCTCCTTTTGATAGAGCTTTGCCACTCCTTCCTCCTTGTCCGCCTTCAAAGAACACCTGTAGTGTTCAAGAAGCATAATACCATCAAAGCATAGAGATCTAAACCATAAACAATATAGGATCAGATATATATTAACCATACAAATGCATATAACCAATACAAGATTCAGAAATATACAAGAATATGGAGGAAAACTCAAATAGCTTTATTGATAGAAGTAGTAGAAGAGAGGATTACAACCCATTGGTCTAACCCAGCGCCATCCTCCCAGCATGAAAGCCCTCTTCACCTCATGAAAAGCTAGATCACCCAACACTATGATGTTTCACATAGAAACCAACAACACTTCCTTACAAAATACAAAATTCTAGCCTCTGGATCTCTAGGATGAGGGATTCATATATAGATATTTGCAGGTGGGTGAGTTAGCTTCTGGGATTTTCATTAGTGTCATTTCTCTGATAGTTCTTGGTTCCACTTGGAGATTTCATGATGTCTTACTCATCCTTGGGTGAATTCAGAGAGGCAAGTGTCATATGAGTAGTTTTCTAGAAGATTCCCTGGGTTTCCACCTAGCAATCTACCTCTGCCATTTGTCTTCTCTCGCCCATCACACCCTACAGAAGGGCTTTTCAGTATGCATCGCACCCTCTATGTGTAATAGGTGAGATGCATCGCACCCTCAGCATGGAGTAGTTTGTATGGTCCAATTTTGATCAGTTCTAAGCAGTTTTTCAGGGAGAAATTATGGGAAATGATGTAATCAGCTGACCTTGTTCCTTTAGGGTATGAAACAACACCTTTAGGGGCTTGAAAGCCCTTGGTTTATGGACATATGTGATTGGGGTGGTAGTATCCAAATATGTCTATAACAGTTGCCCCCTAAAGCATGAGGTCGTAAATCTTCTGATGTCGAGTGAAATGCTTTATCATAAGGATCTGAGGTTTTTCGAACTAGAAGGTGACCTGTAATAAGCTACAATATAATACATTATCTTCATAATATTTTCATGAACTAGCTGAGGTGGGCATTCCCATGCTCAGCTTTATAAATTCATTTTCATGTACATAGGATAGACAATCGTCTATGTGGCAGACTGGTGATTCTGGTAGAGCCATCATTCCTTAGCTTGGATGATTATCTGTGCATCTATGATGTACATTTGATGTATTTATTTTCCTAAATATATCATAGCCTGGATGGATCAAAATAGATCCGGGGTCTTCAAACTTGTTCAATCTTTGCCCGAAGTACAAGTTGATCCATGTGAAAAGATGTTCTGGTGTCGAACATGGAAAGACATCGCCTGATTACTAGCCAATGATGTAAGCTTTTAACAGGCGTGAGAGGAATCACCGATAATGATGATGACCCTCAAGGTACTGCAGTGCAATTCATGTGGTGTGAATACATGAGTTGGTGTTGAACGCCACGTAAAATATTTTGGTCAAAGGCCATTGATGTAAACCTGTCACCAGAAGTGAGAAACTTGCCATTGAGGCATGCAAGCTTCAAAGTATTGAAAGGGTTGTTCCTAAGTCGACTTCTTAGATAATGAGCTGATGTTGATAAGAAGTGACCCATCGTAGGAAGTCCTTAATGAATCCCATATCTATGACATGGAATGGAGAAAATGATTTTGCGGAGGTGAAAACAATCTGATGATATAAGGTTCAGGGTGGTGGTCATGAAAGAATGGAGCGTGAAGGTATTGCAGCGGATGAGGCGTAAGCTCGGTTGGTGAATTCTCTGAGCGACTTCTCTTGAACATATCGGTGACACTGAAATGGATTCATAGCATTAACCCCAAAAAAGGATGGTATGGAGGACCAATGGTGATATGACCTATGAACGGAATAACCCAACCCGACTCAATCATGGTGATGGAGTGAAAGTGTCATGTACAAGAGCAACCTGCTACCAATAAATTTCTTCAAGTTTTCTTCCCAATTTTTCCCCAATCATTTCTAACTAGTACCTCTTTGTTTTTGTCAAGCTTGAGGAGGACAACATATGCTTGTTCTATAATTTTCCCTTCAGGCAAACCTGTCGCTATGTTTTAATGAGCTTAGCGACAATGAAACTTGCTCTTGTCTGTAATGGACAAGTTTGTCGCTATTGTTTTAACGAGTTTAACGACAAAGATAAATCTTTCCTTTTCAATTTTAGAGAGTCTGAAAAGAGACGGAAAGGAAACTCTAGAAATCCTTTTTCATATTATAATCCCTTAAGTCCGAAAAAGTATAAAATGATACGAAAGGGATGACTTTTCCGATCACTTTAACGAGCCGAAAAAGACATGTGCTCAATCTTTTTGTGTAATGATCCCTCAAGTCCAAAAATATTAAAATCTAGAGGAGGGATGGCACTTTAAATCACTTTAACGAGATGGAGAGGCTAATTGCTTGGCAATATTTTTATATTTTACGAGTCTAAAAATAGCTTAAAAGAGACTCATCTTTGAGGAATGAGTGATATTTTTGGTTAGCAGCTGGTTCTAGGCAAGGTTTGGAACTTTTCAATCACGGCAGTGTAAAGAAGGTGGCTAATAGAATCACTCTTCGCATCTGTTCCTCAAAAGGGTAAACAATTAAGTGGAGGTGGATGATTGGCTAAAAAGTGGAGGTGATGGTAAGAACACGACCAAGGCTCAAAAGTTGATAGTAATGCAATCAAAAAGGTTATTTACCGACAATAAGTTCATTTTTTAATGAGCTTGAACTTTGGGGGAACATATGCTCATAACTAGGTTTATTTTTTAACGAGCTTGAACTTTGTAGAAACATTGCTCGTGATAATAGTCAAAGACGTTCGATTCACCATTAACACTATGTTCTCTTTGACGGTCATACCACCTGTTCAATTGCTCCATCAAACTGATTAGAAATGTACATGCATGCTTGAAAATGAGTTAAAAAACCAATACCTTACTTGAATTACATGAGCAATAACATAAAAGTAGTTTTTACCTCTCATTTTACCATTTCATTCAAATTTGGGATTGTTGGAGCTCTGGAGGTGTTTTTCCCCTTCGATTTTCACCAACTGATTCCAGGAGATTCTGTGGACGATTTCCGACACCGTCTGGACTAGGTAGGAGCTAAGCCTAAGCTCTTCAATTGCATTCTTTCCTTTTATGATTCTGAGCATGTTTCCTTGCTTTTCTGAGCCTCTAGGGTTTGAATATTTCATTCTCTCCCCATTGCACCTAGTATACATTGAAAGGTGCAATGCATACTGAGCTAGCCATTGGCCAGTCAGTATGCATCCCACCCAGTACATAGCTAGGGTGCAATGGGCGCAAGGAGGAAAGTTTTTGCACTAATTTTTGATGGAATTTTTGCCTATTTTTTCCCAAATCAGGATCCTAATTCTTCTCTTGTTTGTTTTTCAAAGATTCATCGAAGAAAGATGGTTGTTACATGGCACGAATGCGAGCATGAAGAGAAGGATATGATTGCCTTACGTGATCCAGGTATGGTAACTGCATTGTGGAACTGTGGCTTGTTCAAGTTCTTTCGCATATCTAGCATGAGGCAAAAAATCAACTTGTTGCAATATCTTCTCAATGCCCGGGATCCTACCAACCAAGTGTTCCAAATTAGAGGTAAATCCATCCCTTTGACCGTTGAAGATGTCTACTTTTTGACTGGTTTATCGAGGTGTGGTGCCTCTCTCTCACTATCAGGTTCTGCCCGTGGGGGCAAATCCGTGAGGGATTACATTCGCCGATACTGTAGAGATGGATCTCAACCGAGCAGGGACGTCAAGATCAGTGTTAGAGATGTCATTGACTGGTCCTTGAGGACTATCTTATTCACCTTTTCCAGATTGGTTGGCAGCATGGTTCTTCACTTGGCCAATAGGTCCTATATGCAGTATGTCTTGGAATGCCTTAAACCAAAGGTATTCAACTAGTGTGATGCAGTACTTCTAGTGATAAAAGAATAACTTACCAAGGTGAAGAATGAAAGATCCAAGAACTATGGTTATGGTTCTATTCTGATCACTTTCGGCTTGAAGAAGATCCCACTGATGTAGCCACAGTACGTTTCACTCGGATTCCTAGCACCGACAGAGCCATGGATGCAGAGATGGGTTGACCTTATGGCCAGACATGTTGGTCAATCGCATATTTCATTCTGTAATGCCTTCTTCGAGTGGTTCAACTGTCAGCAAATGGTTTATGCCGAGTATCCACATGCCCGGATAGATTTCTAGGGTGAACCAGATTTGGTGTTGTCGGCTGGCAAGCAATGGAGTGTCATAGGTAAAAATCTCTGACCATATCTCTATTTATTTCTTTTATAATGTTCTTGTGTTTTTTTTTAAATGTTATCAAGACTAATCAAACCCATGTATTCGTGTAGATATTGGACTAGTGCGACCAGCAGTGCGCCCGAGGGTAGCAACTATCGTTCGAGTAGGAGAGGCTGTAGGGAGGGCTGTCCTTCACGATCTGGATGTAGCCGAGACCCTTGCAGTATTACAGGATCAGATCGAGGGCCTCACCCTTGGTATTCCAGATGTGAGGACCGATGAGTTACCTTTGAGATTACAGTGTCATACTATTGGCATGCTGAGTCGATGGACTAGGTTCCTACATATGATCGCATAGGCAATGACTTGTTATCACCAGCACCATTAGTCTAGGGTGTTTTCTTGCATTTTTGAGTTTTTGGGTCATGTGACTGATTTTGTCCTGGACACTGAACATTTTGTAAAAAATATAAACAGTTATATATATATATTTTTGATTTTCGGAGTTTTATTTTGGTTAAGTTATATGATCCTGATGCAAATGTTGATGAAATGCTTTTCTTTTATAAACGTTGCAAATGTCTATCTAACACATAATTTGCTAATGAATCAGTTAATGTGTTTAAGTTTATGGAAATGTATTGATATTGAATAGAATCAAACTACCTTTCCAAAATTATGACCCTTAGGAACATACGATAGATAGCTGGATTCCAAATGGAATAGATGTTGATACGCTGTAGGATGATGAGTTATGAGTCTAGCCTGACATCAAGTTGGCATATGCCATGTGCGATGGCATCAGAGATAAGTTCTATCAACGTGCTATACTCAGCGATGTTGTTCATTGACTGACCAATATATAGCCCTCTGAAACTCACTAACTCGCTGCTTGGATCAAAAATGGCCCAGGCTGTAGAAGATAGGTTCTGCGTACTATGACTAGCTCCATCGGCATATCCAACAAATGATTCCAATAGGTTCGACATCTGCAACAAATGTAAAAGTGGATTACCTAACCAAAACGATCACTCTTGATGAAAACAAAAATGTAACAAAAGCATATCAAGAGATTACTACACTTAGTCAAGCATAGTAACGCTTAAGGTACAACCCGTTTCGGAGTTGCGATAGTGGAATCACATCATAATCTACTAGCTCATAGGCTCCTTTTGCTAATACATGCTTAACAATGTAGGGACCCATCCACAATGATTCGAACTTACCTGCTCCCAATTTATCGGATACCTGATCATAGAGTAAGACCAGGTCACCTTCTGAGAAGAAACGGGGCTTGACATTGTTGTCAAATTGCACCTTGACTCATTTCTTATGAGATCATTAGCCAAGGCGGCATCACAATGGGTTTCATTCGGTTGGATTAATTCCAAGAAACGAGCCTCTTCCTCTAAAGTTCCGGGGAGAAGGTCAACTGCGAGCTTGAGAGATGAAATTTTGCACTGAACTAGTAAGACCGGTTCCAGAACATACACCAACTGAAAGGGTGTAAATCCGGTTGCATTTCTTACCAATGTCTGGTATGCCCACAAGGCTGAGTACAGGATTAGGTACCAACTTCATTTGTGGACTCCAATCATCCTTTGCAACATGCGCTTCAGGACTTTGTTGATTGGCTCAACTTGCCTATTAGCTTGCGGATAATATGGAGTAGAGCTATCGTGGGACAGTCCTAATTTGGAAGCCAATTCAACCATCATGTGATTGCGCAAATGCGATCCATGATTTGTGACAATAGCTTGTGGAACACCAAATCTAGAGACTACATGATTGAAAAAGAAAAGAGCAGTCGTTTCACAGCTGTTGTTTAATGTAGGCACTGCCTCGGCCCATTTTGTAAAATAGTCAACTATGACTATGATATACCCATGCCCCCCGGCCGAGGTGGGGTTACATGTCATGAAATCTATGCCCCATTTGGCGAATGGCCCAACAGCAACTACTAGATGCAGAGGTGCGGGAGGTATTCTAGTTTTGTGGTTGAAGATTTGACAAGCATGACAACTTCTAACTGCGGTTATGCAATCTTTGATCATTATTGGCTAGAAGTAACCTGCTTGTAAAATCTTTTGCACCGTAGCATAACTAGATTGATGCCTCCCACACATGCCTGAATGACAATCATTCAGGACTTTTTTGGCCTCCTCATGGGTGAGGCAACTTCACAGAACTGTATCGATATCGGGACAGTAAAGTGTATCACTAATGATCATGTAGTCTTTTGCTTGGTATCGAGTATGTCGTTGTTCTGAGCGAGAGATATTAGGCCTATATGTTTGGGTTTGGAGATAGATTATTATATCTCCATACCACAGATAACTCGATGGTATTAGAAACAAAGATTCATCCATGATTGATGCTTTGGATGTCGAATTGTTGGACGATGATGGGAAGTCGCATAGTAACTCTGTGAAAACCAAAGCTTTCTTTGATTTGGATTTTACGAATTCTAGATCAAACTCTTGCAAAATTGCTATCCATTTCAAATATTTTCCCCCAAGTAATTGACACGATTAAATGTAAGTCATAGGGTTGCAATCTGACAAAATGGTAGTTTTGTGAAAGAGAACTTAGTGTCGAAATCTCTATACTGCTTGAACACTTGCAAGAGCCAGCTTTTCAACATAGGAGTACCTATTTTTTGTATCATTTAAGTTTCGACTTAAATAATAGACAGGATGTTCAATTCCATTGTCTTCTTGAAGTAAAACCATTGCGATGGTCATATTTGCTACAACCAGATACGGGTTAAAGTCATTTTGATAGTTAGGAGCGTACATCAATGGTGCTCTTATTAGGGATTCCTTAGAGCATCAAAGGAAGCTTGCGTGACCTGATCCTATTTAAAGGGCACTTCTTTTTTCAAAAGACGCGTATAACCTTTAGCAAGTTCATCATAATTTGGAATGAACCTCCTCAGAAAGTTTTCTTTCCCTTGGAGTTTCTAAATTTGAAGCAAATTTGAAGGTGGAGGCATATCGATGATCATCTCAAACTTACATGGGTCGAGACCAATCCCATCCTTCGAAACCACAAAGCCAAGTAAATGACCAGAACTGATGCAAAACAAACACTTGTGCAGATTGAGTCGTACCTTGTAGTATTGACAACGTAGAAATATACCTCTCAAATGCTGCAGATGATCTGTTCACTTTCACGAATGAGCAGGAATATCATCGAGATAAGGTTGAACGATGTTCTTGATGTCATGGAATTCATAATCCATAGCCCTCTGAAAAGTTTCCCCTGTGTTCTTTAAACTGAAAGGTAACTTGCGGTACGCATATGTACCCCACGGACATATAAAGGCAGTCTTCGACTGGTCCTGTGGGTAGATATTAATTTGGCTATACCCAAAAAATCCATCCATGAAGGAAAATATTTCACATCAGGCACATTCATTAATTATCTAGTCGATGAAGGGTGTAGGGTAGTTGTCTTTTGGACAAGCTTGATTTACATCCCTGTAATCAACACACACTCTAATCATTCCTTGTTTTTTTATCACAGGAACAATATTCGATATCCAATTAGTTAGAGGAACCGGGTAAATGAAACCAACATGTAAAAGTTTTTCAACTTCCATCTTGATGACAGTGGCTTTCTTCGGGTGCACTTGCCGAAGTCGTTGTTGTACCGGTTTGACATTTGGATACATCTTGATTTTGTGTTAAACTATACTCGAGTCAATGCCTAGCATTTCTCCATATGACCATGCAAAGACATCTTTGAACTTGTGAAAGAGAGTGTAATATATTTCTAGTTCTGAAGAAGAACAAGATTTGCTGACATGAATATTCTCCACTACATTTGGTTTGGTCGAGATATTCATGGCGATAGTTTTTTCAATATTGGACAGATTTTGCTCGGAATCCACCGTATTTATAGTATTTGATAGAAAATCAAAAACTGAAGGATGATTAAGGTCGCTGGAACAATCTTCGTTGTAATCCGGAAGATGGGAACGATGGTGGTAATCTTCCCATGGTGCCTTTCCTATCATCATCGACTGAATGATTCCTTCATCTGTAGAATGTACATGCGACCAAGGATCTGAAGAGGTGCCATATTCCTTAGACCTATCTACCCAAACGCTCGATGAGCATTGATTTGGGTTTGCCACCCAGGCCGAGAAAATTGATTGCTACAATATTTCTATTGGGCTTGGAGGCAACACTTGGCAATGATCCATGCTAACATCATGTCTGGAAATCTTCTGAACCTTTGTAGATATAGAAGATACCATGTTGCAGGTTTCCACCATGGCCACTTCCACCAGATTACTTGGAGGCATTAGGGAAAAAGTACCCATTAAGGTAGGGTCTTTTAGGAGGCCTACTCCAATATTTTGAAGTGATTGAGAGCTTCCATGGATCATTGGAATGCTTCTCGTAACTTGTGAACTATTGGGGAGGAAGGTTTTTTGATCAATGATTGTAATTCCTCCTTGAAAAGGAAATACAATCTTTCTAAAGTACATTGATACAATCGCCGCCATAGCATAAATCCAGGGCCTTCCCAGTAGGATATTGTAATCGAGGTTTCCATCCTTAACTTAGATGTCAATTTCTACTGTCTTGCCCCCCAGTTCAACTTGTAAGTTACTTAATATGCCGTACGCAGTGTATGTTCATCCATCGAATGCCTTTAACGTCATTGAAGATCGCGACAAGGGTGGTGAGCCTAAAGTTTTCCAGCAACTCATTGACATAATGCATGTGGATGCCCCCTCATCAATAATTGTTTGATGAACAAATTTGTTGAGGGCTTTCACTTGAATGAGGAAATCGAGTTGAGCTGGTAATTGAGGTTCATATCGTTTATGATTAAATGCTACAAGATTGGAATCCGCTCGGTCAATCCCATCCATTGCTGATAATAGAGACTACTTTTGGGAGGGGCAATTTTGCAGTACTTCAAGTGTCGACATAGCGAATGGTGATTGGGCCAGATCCTCCACTATATTATAATTCTGTGCAGCTCTGGCATGAGGATTAAATGTCGATTTGTGTACTACTCCCTTTGGTGGCTTTATCATTAGCTTAGGAATGATGGGTGGCACAACTTCGGTCGAAGTTGTTGTCGAACTACTAGGTTGATCAGTAGCCTTGTTGTTCGACAATTGTGGATTCCCGTAATCTTTATTCCTTCTCGATATCAAAGCATCATTTTGTTGTTTCAAAATGGAAAACATAAGCGCTTAGGATGGGGAAGCATTATCACTAGCAACCAGATTGGTTTTTGGGTTTGGAAACAAATCAGTCAATACCACTGAGGTTTTTGAATTCTTAAAGAACTTCTTAATCTCAGCTTTATGCGGACAATCTTTTGTCCAATGATCCTCATCGCACATAAAACATGGATGACCAGGTTTCTTTTGCCCAAAAGGATTTTCAAAAGATTTTTCAGGAGACGAATCATCTTGTTTCTTCTTTTTGCTTTTCCTTTTCTTCTTGCCCCCTAGTTGCTTCGGTTCTTTGCCTTTTTCGGTCGACACGGCATTAACCTTCGAGGTAGGAAGTTTGTCATTTTCCTTCTTACTGGAAAGTTCAAGGGATTTCCAAACGAGACCTTTGCAGTTTGCATACTAGTGGTACCAATCATGCCATCACTGACATGAGAGTCCCTATTTGATTTAGGAGGAGGAGGAACGGAAAACTCCACTCTAGGAGCATCAGGAATTTTGTCATAGAGCATGCCAGACTGAGTATAGATCAAGTCTAGATACTGTGCACGAGCAATGACTTGCTCTTCAGTGACAACTCCTCCCTTGGCCACATCTTCTGTAATAGAGGGTAACAATGACTTAATAAACCATTCAACTAACAACTGATCAAGAACGTATGTCTTTACCATCCTACGACGACATCACCACTCATGAATATGATCAGATATGTGAGTGGCTGTTGTCTACTTAAAATTGGTAAGAAGCTTCGTCCCTATTTCGTACATTATGGGTAACTGAAAATAGGTTAAAAAGGTTGTTGCAAGGGTGCTGAAGTTATCAAATGAAGTCCTAGGCAATTCAATGTACCATTTTGCTGCTGAACTAGTTAACATTCACTAAAAAAGGCGAAGCCTAATCGAATCATCATTGAGAGTGTTGGAAAAACACTACAGATGAAAGGTCATCGCATGATTCGACGGATCTTCACCCAAATTTCCATTGAATTTAGGAATATCTGATAGAATTTTATGAGGAATCGCCGTCCACCATGAGGCGTAGGCAATTGGATCATTCATTAATCGATTCAGATATGGTAATTCTAAAGTTGCTACGAAAGGCAACTGTTTCAGGTTTGGTGAAGCATGCCCAGGATAATATTGTAGAAATTTTGAATAATTTAACACATATTCAATAGAGATTATCCTGATCATGTACTATTGCGGAAAACATACACAATACATAAGCTCCTCTACATTGATCATCAATATAGTAGCATCAATAACAATAAAACATCAAAAGCATTCACACATTAACACAGTATGTATCCTGGGGAAAGCATCTCGATAAAAACCCCAACTATCTGTATATTAATGATTGAGTCATGTAACATTACACAGCATAATACTTGTCACAAGTATCTCCACCTCTGTTACACACAATACAGCTCAGATTTGATCTCCAAATCTCTTCCGCTGCTTGCCTGCCTCCACTGCTCAATACCTGCATGAGAATTGATGAGAATGGCTCACCAAACTTGTTTTGCACCTGCAAAATAGTCACTCACACTATGTTGGATGTGAGCACAAGCTACAATGTGGGCAAATACGTGGGCAAACTCATTGGCATACTCAATCCCTTGATTGTGCAAGATCTGGTGCACAACTATAGTCACAACTGATAGTAATCTGATTCTCTACCACCTTTCCCTGTTGAATTGAACATGCACTGACATGCAACTGAGTTAACTGATGTATTCATTAGTTGTATTATGAGTTAATAACTTGTGAATTAATTAATAACTAATTCACCCAACTCATCTCTAGTCTATTTGCCAGTTAGACTAAATACAACCAGTTTAACAAAGCTAAACTGAACACAACTCCATCAACTGCACCTCCAGTCCACTAAACTCAACTCACTTGAGTTCTAACTGAAGTCCTGCATGCAAATATTAGTCATCCCATAGGTAACCACGTATTTCCTTCTGGGATCTGCATGTACCACATCCGTAGCTCATCCTGAAGTGCTCCAAGAGAATAAGACAAAGTTTATAGTCTAAATATTATTATGAGCTAATAATATTTTACTGTTCTATATTTAGACTGAGCAATCACTCCATTGTGATCTAGTCACTCCGCTGTGATCTAAAAATAGAAGTCCATCTATTTTTTCCAACTTGATCAATCATCCATAAACAACAACCTGCAATCCATAGACATGATCCATACGTCTAAAAATAGACTTGCGCCAAAAATAGCCTGCGGGCCCACTTAGTGAAGGCGACTCTTTTCACTAAGCTCCATCATCTTGTTGCATCTTCAACAAGCATTTCTTGTTGCACACTTTTCAACAAATATGGGATCGCCTGAGCTGTGGGTCTTTGCATACCAGCATAATGTATTTAATGTTGATAACTTTGATAAGGTTGATGGGCATAACCATTGTAATATGATTGTTGGTAACCATTTTGAATATATGGTTGCCCATTACATGCAAAGCTTTGGTGCTCAATTCCTCAGTAAGCTTGCTGGAATTGTGGCTATTGATATTGCACCAGCCATGGCTGCGAGACCATTTGTTGTTGTCCAATACTAGATGTTTGAGCAAGATGAGGGATTATATTTGAGCCTGAGTCACTTCAGTTAAGGAGCCACTAATCGACAGTTGTGATTGAGTCGTGGAGATAAGAGGTTGTTGTATTACAACCTGAGAGATTGGAGGTTGACATACAATAGGCAGCGCTTGTACTTCTGACACCATCACAATAGCCGGTGTAGTGGGAATTTTTGACACAGGTTGATTTTGTTGTATTGAATATACAACTCTTGGTTGTTGAGGCAGTATTGGTACCCAACCACTGGATGCGATTCCAGCTTGACCCGAATTATGTTGTGAACTCTCATATGGTTGTTCTCCTGGAGGGAATAATGAAAAGGCATAATGCCCCCCATATGGCGGCAATCCAGTATTCAAATGGAAGATTGGCCTTTCGAGACTGGATTGCCCAAATTGATACTGTTGTGAAGGACTAATTTGTTGAGACTCAACATAAGAAATTCCAGATAAGGTTCGGGATGAACAAATAGGAACAGACCATACTGTCGAAACAGTGCCTAGGTGGACTCCATCTAGTGGTTGAGAACTAGTTGGGACAGATGGTACACCATCGAACATTGTTGGAGAGGCGGCAGGAGGTCCTGCTGCTACTGTGTCAGATGACATAGTCCTAGATGTTGATGGTTGTTTAGACATATCGAGTCTATCCAGAATATTTCCTAGTGATTCTACGAGAAATTGCAATGAAGGATGACTAACTTCTATAGTAGAACGATGTAGGTGGATCCCTATTCCAAAATGCAATGGAGTACTGGATGGAATATCCTCTACAATCTCTTCTATAGCAATCAATCCAGGTGGAAGAGTTAGACCGTTAGGTCCATAAAATATTTCTGGTGTCGAAGAAGGTATAGACTCTACAGCGATAGATGCTGGAGGGGTGACACCTTTCGAATTAGCCCTAGATGGAGGAGGTTCAGAAATAGAAGTTTTTGCCGCTACACTAGGATCAGTTTGAGTGTCCTCTTGTAACCGCGGAACTTCTTCTATAGAGGCAGGGATACCATAAATAGTTGGAGTAACTGGAGTCTCTAAGGATGTTGAAACACAAGTTTCAAATAGAACAAGAGACTTTGACCTAGTTAAATGAGATCGCTTGGCCAAGAATGGTTACATTTCTGGAGGCAAAGATGGTTGACTTGTTAGTCTCCACGAACGACGGGGTTTTGATTGAATTTCTTCCACGATTGCTGATTACTTGATCAAATCAAAATAAAAAGGGGAAAATGTCTTTCCGAATTAGATTAATTTTATGACACTTTGACACAACTTGCTTTTTGAATTTTAAAGAGTCGAGAAAAAGCTAAAGATGACTCTAATCGCCTTTGATTTTTAATGAGCTTGAAGTGACAAGTGCTCAAATGGACCTTTTCTTTTAAGGAGTTTGAAAAGGAGCGGAAGTGACTACTCTAGAAATCTAGACAGAGGGATTACTAAACCAATCACAAAATTGTAGAATACTTTTTACGTACAGTAGTCAATCTTCTCGAATGTTGTGTTTAGTGCATTGCAATCGATAGGGTGGCAGACATGGCTTCCTAAGGATAAAGGATATAGCCTATTGTGGTCTCCCAATATATACTCGATTGTATGTGGGAGCACAAGTCTTTATTGGCACTTGTCGTATCAAGGAGGAGGAATCACCTAACCTACGATGAAAACGATAGTTACCAGGCTTTACGACGTCCAAATATGTCTCTAGCCTAGACTTCTAGATGTTGTGCATTAGGTTCCAATGCATTTTTATGTTCATTGAAGTTTATTTTACAGTTGATCTTTCTTAAGAAGTTTGCCTTTAAGGTTCACTGCGTGATGTAGATATACAATTCCTAAATATGCGAACTAAGATGATAAATAGTTGATTACTTTCTTTTTGCAATGAAAATCCTAGCTACTAAGGAAAGAGAAAAAAAAATCCTTTCAACATAGAGCAGAGAGCACACACTAAGATGCACTTTCCTAAATTAATTTCTGCATGAAGTCGAAATGCAAATGCAGATGCATGTATTTGTTTTTTAGTTTCCTTAATGTGAGAATGACAAAAATAAAACTAAGTACAAATCTAAACTATCTTTCCTCAAAGAGACACTTTAGCAATTTCTTTTCAAAACTAAAGGAAGATTTAGACGACACTTTCAATTTCGACTTGAAAACTACTTTCGACACTTCAAAGAATTAATGATCCAAATCAAATACAATAGCAAAAGTGTAATTGACTATCTAAAATATGAAGACTTTACAACACTCTTTTCTTTGACTGAAAACGACACTTGCGACACTTTCAAATCAAAATATGACAGTTCGATTAAGCTATTGTTTGCAAAGAAGAACTGTAAATGAAGAAAAATACATAAAAAAATTCACAATTCTTAATCAATGGAGGCTAAATAATGCAAAGGAAGAGAGTTTCAACAGTGACATACTGATCATAGACAACAAAATTACCGAATAAAGCTGAAGACAATGAAGAGAAAACCAAAATCTGGAGGCAGAAATAGTCTCACCTAATCATTGCACCTGTAACACAGGGAAATAGGGATGCATCACATCTGCAACACACGGGAGGTGTGATGCATCCAGACTGCCAATGAGAGATAGTGTGATGGTCCAGGGACAAGACTTAGCTTGGTTTTTTCTCACAGTTTGCAGCTAAGTTCAAGGATTTAGGCTGAGCTAATGATAGGCTGTAAACACAAAGTACAAGGGTTGATCTAATGAGGTTATTTGAGCTACCACCAGGGCACTTAGGATGTTTGCAAGTTAGATGTTTAGTTCATAAACTAACCTGGAGATTGACTAAAGCAGCGTTGGTCTACTTTGCAGTTTCATACAAAAGCAGTTCGAAGGCTAGCTGGCTTAACTTCAGGCTTCATCTGTAGTTTATAAAGCAAACAATAGTGACTAGCAATCAAACTATTCGCTCCCTAGTGGAGTCACCATTTTGTTATTGGGAAAAATAGTGTCCACTCAGAGTTGCTAGTCCCACTAAGACGGGTAGCTATCTTAGAAACAAAAAAACTAAAGTTACTTGTGTCTTCCTTTATGAGAGATAGATGAGAGAGAAGCAAAGAGTACCAACCTCAGTCTTTCACTTGGCTCCTTGCTTGTTTCCTCCCTCCTTTGATAGAGCTTTGCCACTCCTTCCTCCCTTGTCCCGCTTCAAAGAACACCTGTAGAGTCAAAGCAGCATAATACCATCAAATCATAGAGATCTAAAACCATAAACAATATAGGATCAGATATATATTAACCATACAAATGCATACACCAATACAAGATTAAAAAATATACAAGAATATGGAGGAAAACTCAAATAGCTTTATTGATAGAAGTAGTAGAAGAGAGGATTACAACCCATTGGTCTGACCCATCACCATCCTCCCAACATGAAAGCCCTCTTCACCTCATGAAAAGCTAGATCACCCAACACTATGATGTTTCACATAGAAACCAACAACACTTCCTTACAAAATACAAAATTCTAGCCTCTGGATCTCTAGGATGAGGGATCCATATATAGATATTTGCAGGTGGGTGAGTCAGCTTCTGGGATTTTGATTAGTGTCATTTCTCTTATTGTTCTTGGTTCCAGTTGGAGATTTCATGATCTCTTACTCATCCCTGGGTGAATTCAGAGAGGCAAGTGTCATAAGAGCAGTTTCTAGAAGATTCCCTTGGTTTCCACCTAGAAAACTACCTCTACCATTTGTCTACTCTCGCCCATTGCACCCTACAGAAGGGATTTTCAGTATGCATCACACCCTCTATGTGTAACAGGTGAGATGCATCGCACCCTCAACATGGAGTAGTATGTATGGTCCAATTTTGACTAGTTCTGAGTAGTTTTCCAGGGAGAACATTTGGGAAATGATGTAATCAACTGACCTTGTTCCTTTAGGGTATGAAACAACATCTTTAGGGGCTTAGAAGCCCTTGGTTTATGGACATATGTGATTGGGGTTGCAGTGCCCAAATATGTCTATAACAAAATAGATTCATTAGTTTTGAGTGTCCTTTAGTTAAGTTCTATTAACGTAAAATAGTTGGAGATATTTGTGAAACCAATGTTGATATTTTTCAAGATATTTCAGTTTAGAATTAGTATAAATACTTCTTCATTTGAAGTATTTTTTTGTTGGATTCTATAACATCTCTGTAAGTCTATGTTGTAAAGTTAAAAAAGCTATTGTAATCAAATCTGGATTTTTGTTGGAAAATGAATGAAAGTTGAGGACATTTCATTAGATTCTTATGCAGTCTAATTGCAAATAATTATTCTATCCTTGTGATTTTATGTGTTTTCAATATGTTTCAATGTTTCATGCATCTGAAATCTAAATGGTAAAATAGTCAATGTATATCAGAATTAGCTTTATCGCTCTCTGCTATCAACAATCTACCATTTACATGTTTTCTTCTAAACTATTTTGATAAAGGAATTCTTAATTGCTCCTCTACCCCTGTAGTTCTTTCTAATAATTCCCTGGTATAGTATTCTTAATTTCCTTATGTTGGTTGACCTATTTTCCTTTCCTCTTCCTAATCCTAACTTGAGAATTCTTGATTGCCCTCTTGTTTTGAGCAAAAAAATCATCCATACAAACCCCAAATTTTGTTGTTAGTTTGTTATCCTACTTGTTGAAATCCTACCTTAGTAATTTGACTTATTCCAGTGAATTATATTAGTTTGACTCCATAGCCCAATGGCCTAAAAGCCTAGCTTTCCAATCTGTTTCAGAACACCACCACTCTTAGACAAAACAACCTCCTTGAACATTAATACTAGCATAACATTCTTTCAAACATAGCTAAATCATAAAGAGAGAACCCTCTCTGAGTACAGATTAGCTAGATTCTATACCTAAAAGATTGGCTTGTGGTTACCTTGGATTCTTTCCTCGTTCCAATAACTTCTGAGGAAAATCTGAGTGATAACATAGTGGCGACCATACTGGGGAGAACTAACATTTTCCTCAGAATTATTTTACAAGTCTAGATCTGATCTATAATGGTGGACAACGATCAGACACACAAAGGTTAAAATCATCCATCTGGCAGCTCCAAATCAATTCTACAATCAAGAATCCATTGGAGAAATGAACCTGAAAGAACTATGTGAAAAGACCAGGCCTTTAACTTGGATTGTTATCCAAGACATTATGTTCTTTCTCATTGATAAAGTTTTTCAATGTATATTGTATTTTAGAGAAGATTTAGATTCATTTTTTATTATTTCCCATTAAAAGTTGTAGATACAAAGTCTCGTTACACATTTGAACAACAGTCTTCTGAATCTAATGATGATCATATTCCAATCAAAGAAACTGAAACAATCAAGACCAATCATACAATCCTTGTACATGTTCCTATACCTTGTAAAGTTCCTGATAGATATAAGCCCCTCATGTTACCTGCTACACTCCATGCTTTCCCTAACGATTATTAGAAGCACCTCCCTAGGTTTGATGGAGAGAATGGTATCACTTCCCAAAAACATATTCAAGCTTTTGAGGATTATCTTAACTTATTTGAAGTAGATGAAGAGGATGTCAGTATTAGGCCTTTTGCTCTTTCTTTGCAAGACAAAGTCAAGAATTGGTTTAAAACCCTGCCTGAAGCAAGCATCTCAAATCTCCAGCAGTTTCTCAAACTCTTCCTTGAAAGATGGATAATCAAAGTCAATATTCTTGTAATCATAGAAGAATATAATCAGTTAAAAATACATCCAAATGAAACAATACAATAATTTTCAAACAGATTTAATCAAATCTATTATTCAATGCCATCAACTATAAGACCTCCCCTTGGTTTAGCTCTTTTGCATTACCCAAGAGCATTTGATCCAGATATAGTATTTCATCTAAGAGAAAGAAACCCCTGAACACTGGAATAGATGCAAAACATGGTAGTAGATGTAGAAGTTAATCTGCAAATTAGAAGAGAAAAGTTGAAAGCAAAAATAGAGGAAAAGCTTGAAATTTTGGGGAAGAAAATAGAGGAAATGATACAGAAGATCAGCATGAAACATCAACTTTTTGTTCAAAATCACCATGACACATTTGTTTCACAAAAAGAAGAGGTTGACAGCCATGAACAAATTCCTGTTAATTCCAACTACCATAGATATGAAGATAGAGTTATAGAACCATATGTGGAGAGGCAATCTGTTAGAAATTTATATTTTACAGAGCAATGGAACACATAAAATATTGGAGAAATATGAACATAGAAAACACATAAAATAAGAGAGACACAAATATATGTGGTTCACCCAATTTGGGCTACGTCCACCTCGAACAGCCATTCCTTCCTTTCTATTATCCAGCAAAGTGAAGAGACACAACCTACAGTAGATCCGCTGTAATATCCTTTGTTTTCTCTCACAGTCTCACCTCTCTGTTTTTCACTCACATATATTACACAGACTCCATACAATGCCCTCATATGAAGAGAGGGGTTACCTTCTAGGGAAAAAAATCCTAAACTAAACATAAGTTCTACCGTCAGATCATCCCCCTAATGAACGACCCAGATTGACTAGAAATTACTATAATTTTACAAGGCAATTTTACATCTGTTTTTAGCTTGGGGGCGCTGCCCCCGAGCCCCCGCTGGGGGACCGCTGGCCCTCAGACCCCCCAGCCAAGGGCGATCGGCCCCCCTACACCCCCCTGCATGGAGGGGTGTACAAACTTCCTAGGGTATACATCCAGCTGAAACAAAGACCTTTGAACAATCATGCTCCACACACAACACAATCTACTGATCTAATATGTACAATTGGTGACATTACTTCTTATGATGATGTGCCTAAGCTTGATCACTATAATAATGATTACGTTCCTCAAATCGAAATTAACCTTGCAGAGGAATCAGAAGCTAATTTGAGGAATAAGGAAGTTCATGTTCAACAGCTTGAAAATAGTGATCAGCTTGTTCATTTCAGCTATGAGAATGAGGAGGAAAGTGCGTAAAATTTTGAAATCGGTGAAGGAACTTTACCATTTTGTTTGCTGCGTGTCAGTTTATCAGAGATAACTTTCATGCAATTAGAAATCAAATGTCAACAAGTTTTGATATTAGCCATCTAGAGGGCAATAAAATCCTTGTGCAAGACTTCTCATATCTAGATTTGCAGCCCCAAAATGCTATTGAATGTCAGGTTGCAAAAGAAGACTTGGAAGATGGAACATATGGTCAAATGATCAAAGATGATTCCCTACCATTTTTTTATGAGTCATTTTAGTTTTTGAAAGGAAATTTGCATAATCTATATGTAAAAAAGGATGATCAGTTTTTAGAAAATCATGTAGTTTCATTTGACCCTATATGTAATAAGTTGCAGCAATCCTTCCATGTTCTTTATGATCCAATAGCTGGTAGGTTGGATGACGAATGAAATTAGAATTTTTCTCCATTAACAAACTATGAGAGTCAAAATCAAGATGATAATGGTTTCACCAGACAGACATTACAATCAGAAGAAACATCATCACAAATCTCATTTGAAAACATGCAGGGTGATAAAGATAAAAGTGACATTTCAGTTTCATGGCATACAACCCATACACAATAAATGTATAGTTGTTTGAATTAGTTCAAGAATAGTGTATATATTTTACAATATCCTTTTGTATGGTTTCTAGAGTCAACAAAGGTGATTAGGAATTTCCTTATCTTCTCAAAGGAACAAAGCTATATTTGATTTCAAGATCTCAATTTTAACCACCAACAAGCACAAGCAACAAAATTCACCAATGTATATAATGCTTGAGTGGTTGCATTGGTTGTTTCATTTTACCTAACCAACAGTCAAAAAGCTGGTTAGAGTAAGTAGGTAAGATTTCGGTTTGAATAAATTCAGTTTCCATCAACAAGTTTATGTTAGATCAGATTTCAGTTTGTAGAAAAGGGTGTAGTGTCAATTCAATATTTTCAGTCACAAAGATTATACAATAGAGCATACACATGTGTGGGATTGACCCAATGGATCAGGCTACTAGTCAACGATGTCCTTGAAATTTCACAAGGAAATGCCATCCCCAAGTGAAGCCACTGTTAGGTTCCTATACCAATAGGTGTCATAATTTATGATTGGCTGATTTTAACTCTGTAATATGTACATAACTTTGCTTTCTGCAAATGTTTTCCATACTATAAAAAATTTAAAATTGTAAAGAGGGTATGTACTAAAAGAAAAATGAAAGGACAAAAAGAATAAGAGAAGGTCAAAAAAATGAAAAAATATGAACCCCAAAAGCAAAACGACCATGAAAGTATGCAAGTCCAAATGCCACTACTATTTACTTTTCTACAAAATAATGATTGTGTGCAACTTGTTATTCATGCCACAATCCATGGTAACCAAACAGTTTAATATTGGTTATTCCATGTTTTCAATTTCATGCTTTTAGATAGAGAATAAAATCTGACCAAACTGTTTAACCTTGGTAGATAATTAGATTAGGTAGAGTGAATAAAAGGAGATCAATAGTTTAATCTGAGCCCTTGGATGTAATAAGGCTAGACTTAGTTAGAGTACCATTGTAAAAGAAAAGAAAAAGGTTTTGATAAGGGTTTGCCAGCTTAAGTGCACCCTAATAAAGAGAAGTAAAAATGGTAGGATGAGTACGTGGGTAAGTAGAAGAATGGTTGCAGAATGGTGAGATTGTTAGATAAAAGCATGTTGACCACCTTCATCATCAAGTTGCTAAAGTATGGATGATAATTGAGCAGTTACATAAATTCAAGTGATTAATTTCCCCATTCATTTTTACCCTTAATTTTACTAATTTCTCATAAGTACTAAAGGCACCAACAGCCTGAAAGTTAAAAGGGCTCAAAGCATTTCTCTAACTTCTAGAGGGATAGGACCCTCAGCCCAATAACTTGTAAGGCCTAAGTGCTAAAGCCCTTCATCAAAATTCACACCCTTCATAATTTATTCATTCCCTTTAAATCCTTTTCCTAAGGTAAAATCACTCTTTTACTTAGGAAAAATAAATGGTTCTTTATAAAAACCCCTAAACACATTTTAGCCTAAGTCATAATGTTGGATGTTGAATGTATTTTCAGAAACATTTACTTAGCACATTTTCATTTTCCATGGTCATATTAACTTTAATTATTATTATTTATTTAAATCTTGAAACAAATTACCCTTTCCCATATTATTAATAAAAATCCCAAAATAAATAAATATCCCGTCCCGATGGTTTGGAAAATAAACCATAATAAAGTTATTTAAGTTGGATTAATTAATTGAACCGTGATTAATTAAGAGCCAAAACCCCACAACGTGTTAAAAAGGGATTAATTAATCACCTGGATTAATTAATAGCCTCTTTACCAATCATATCATCCCCGATATAATTAAAGTCATTTTAATTATGATTGGGCCCCTCCATAACTCCCTAACACTTTCTGCCGATTGGCCTTCCCTCATCCAATGACTCTCGCCCATATTGCACTGGCCTTTTGGTCGAACATTAACCATGCGATGCAAGCGGTTATGACTTTTCACTGATGCTACGTGTCATTCAATTTGTGGCATCGCATGACCCTCCACCAAAACCACCAACCTCCTAAAAACGGTGCGATAGATCCCACTTACCGCCTCCACTAAACGATAAAGTGACCCATCGGTCAGCTGATGCCAACTGTCGTTTTCCCATTCACCTGCCAAAAGTTATTGACTTTGCACATAAAAAGAAAAATACTCCTTGTTTTTCCTTTTTACCGAGAAAAGAAACTTCTGCCTTCAATGCATGCACACAGTACGTCGAGAACAACAACTTACTCAAAACTGTCAACCACCATCAGTAGCTAAACTCCAAGCCATTGCAGACTACTGTGTGTGCCCAACAAAGCATTCACCACAGCCTTGGATAAACAGTCTTAATACTAGTCATAAGACCTGTTTACTCTGAGATTGTTATCAAATCTATTCAAATAGAGATGAAAATAAAACATACAGTTAAAAAGAAGCAAAGGGAACATGGAATTAAATGATTTACTGTTGAAATAGATAGTAAAAAACCTAAAATATATAGTGAAGGTAAAAGGACACAGTAAAGAAAAGTCAAAATGTATCAAGATTAAAGAGTATCAGATTGGAGACCAAATTGATTAAATCAGCTAGCATGAAGATAAATAGTAGGGAAGACAGTTACAGAGCATACAGATTCATGTCAAAGTAAAGAAACATGAAAAAACAGAGCAGTAAAAGTAAGTAGTAAAAGTAAAACAGTAATACTATACTTGGAGACAATAAGGGTTAAATAGAGATGAAAATAATTTCACCAGCAACAATGAATTTTATCCAAAATAAAAGTGAAAAACAATTAAAATAAATTTAAGGTTAAAAGATGAAATCAGAGCAGAAATGGTACATTCTTCAGAAATTTCCTGTTTAAGTCATAGTTTTTCAGAAACTATTATGGCCAATCCAAGCAGTATTTCAAGAAACTGGAGGAGGTTTTGTTCCTAACAAGATAGTCTATAAAAACCTATCTCACTTTTTACACAGGTATTACCAAAAGGGAGATAAGTTCATGTCTTCACAGCCTATTTTTCAGTTTGTGCAAAGTCCTGTTTTGACATCTTTTTGCAGAGAATATTATGAAAATATGGAGATGAATTTGGGGCAACCGAGAGAGGTTTATCTCAATAGCATACTTATCTACAATAACTGCTTTCACTTTTTACATATCTATCTCGGGTTGAGATATAAAAACGTATCATTGGACCCTAAGTTTGCAAAATTTCTGGGGCAGAATGCACAAAGGAAGGAGGCAGTTAGTGACTGGGATGCCTCATCATCAACTAAGAGTTGCTATCAAATTCAAATTTCTCTTCTTTGTCATCATAAATCCATAAACATAGTACCAAATAGATTCATTAGTTTTGAGTGTCCTTTATTTAAGTTTTATTAATATAAAACAGTTAGAGATATTTGTGAGACCAATCTTGATATTTTTCAAGATATTTTAGTTTAGAATTAGTATAAATACTTCTCATTTGAAGTATTTTGTGGTGGATTCTATAACATCTCTATAAGTCTATGCTGTAAAGTTAAGAAAGCTATTGTAATCAAATCTAGATTTTTGCTGGAAAAGGAATGAAAGTTGAGGACATTTCATCAGATTCTCATGTAGTCTAATTGCAAAAAGTATTCTATCCTTGTGATTTTATGTGTTTTCATTATGTTTCAATGTTTCATGCATCTGAAATCTAAATGGTAAAATAGTCAATGTATATCAGAATTAGCTTTATTGCTCTCTGATATCAAGAGTATACCATTTAGATGTTTTCTTCTAAACTATTTTGATAAAGGAATTCTTAGTTGCTCCTCTACCCCTGTAATTTTTTATAATAAGTCCATGGTGTATGATTCTTAATTGCCTTATGATGGTTGACCTATTTTACTTTCCTCTTTCTAATCCTAACTTGAGGATTTTTTATTGCCCTCTTGTTTCGAGTAGAAAAATCATCCATACAAACCCCAAAGTTTGTTGTTACTCTATTATGCTGCTTGTTGAAATCCTACCTCAGCAATTTGACTTATTCCAGTGAATTATCCCAGTTTGACTCCATAGCCCAATGGCCTAAAAGCCTAGTTTTCCCATTTTTTTCAGAATTCCACCACTCTAAAAAAAAATAACCTAGCCTAAAATCCTTTCAAGCATAGCTAAATCATAAAGAGAGAGCCCTCTCTGAGTATAGATTGGCTAGATTCTGTACTTAAAAGATTGGTGTGTGTTTACCTCGGAAATTTCTTTTTTTAACCTTGAGAAAATTCTGAGTGATAACAATATCTGTAATTTTTTGTGTTCCTGTTTAAATTGGATTAGTGGAATCAGAGCGGTCTGCTCTTTCTCTGTTTTTCTTTGCGTGTCCCCAACAAGTGTTGGAAATAATACTGAGAGGGAGGGTGAATTAGTATTAGCAAATCACTAACTTTTTCATTTTCATACTCAGATACATATATGCTACTTCAGTTAAGGGAACATGCATGTACACGCAACTGTGTTTAATGCAACTAGTGTATATCGATTAATCTTAGGATTCAATTAATCCATTATATGTTGATCTTTAATTAGTGCATCAGAACTTCATTAACCATATGAACAGTAAACAGGTGTAGTAAAACAGAATAGATCATCACACATAGGAAGCACACATGAACACCATGATATAAGGTGGAAACTCAATGCAGGACAAAAACCACCTGCTACGGTTTTCTTTAATATAAGAAAAAGTTGTTTACAATTTTGTACTGTGGCAGACTCATACCAATACGCAAGCACCCACCTGTAGAAGGCTACAACCTTCTCTCGTTCTCCAATTTCTACTCGAAGGGAGCTACAACCCCCTTAGCTCTTGTACTAGCCGATCCGTTTACTAGTATGTAGGCACCGACTCACTGAAGGCTCCAACCTTCACTCATTTTGCAGATACTACTCGAAGGGAGCTCCAACTCCCTGGTTCTTGTACCAGCCAATTTGTTTACTAGTACGTATGCACTGGCCTATGAAAGGCTACAACCCTCTCTTTTCTTCCAGGGACCATGTTTCATAAATTTTCATACTAGATCCATCAATAACATAAAAGTACAAAAATCAATCACCACTGCAATACAATCATTAACTCTGAATCACCCAACAACTAAATCACTGAAACCCTGTCATCAAAACACAGTCACCAGAACACAAACCAGAGCCCAGAAATCTACAACAACCACTAGAACCAACAACAACCTGAAATATAATCTATACGCTGCTTGACTATGTCGAACCAACGTGTACACACCCTTTCACTAGAGAGAACCTGCGTACAGATCTGAAAATAATTACTTATACCTTCGCTGCAGTTTTCAACTTTAGATATACCCAGAACATAAGATATAAAGGATAAGACATGTGTCAATATTCATACATATTCATGATCATACCATATAATGATAATGCATTTTAGTCTTCATGATCCCGGTCCATCAACCTTTATCAACCACATAGGTGCCTCCTTGCTTCAGATCGAGCAAGGCATCACAAACCCATAACCAGCATACTAAATCTCACACTTCATCAGATATTCATCACTTGCACACCTGCCCCTCTTGGCCTAATGATCTTCTCCTTATATTAGTTTAGGCCTCTCTCAATACCGTGGTCCAAAACCACGTAGAACCAATACCTTGGACCCAATACTTGGGGTCAACACTTCAGACAAAATACCATGGACCAATACCAAAATATCATGGACCAAATACCACAGACCAAAACTTAGATTCCCAACATGTACGCGCCTTTCCTTTTGTGAACCTGCGTATGTATAAATACGTGCCTTTTGTTCTGCTAACGCACGTGTATAGGCACTTTCATCAAGGTTAACCTGCGTATACCTCTCTTTGATCATTAATTCTTTGCTCTTGACCTGCTACACTATGATCTATCATCTGAGTGAGTTGCCATCAAGGACAACACCTGTGTCATAATGGCAACAATCTCCCCCTTTGGACTTGATGGCAATAACCACACCAAGTCACTCTCCACCTTTGACATCAAGGTAAAAGGGCGGACCAAGATATTCTCTTCCTTGATATACATTATGTTGTCCATACTCCCCCTGAGTACCTACTGAAATCTCTGATTGAGCTCCCCCTTTGTACATGCCAAGATGTACCAATCCGTCCATGCTCCCCCTAAGCACATGCAAGGTCTGCAAAAGCATAACATGACTCTATACATACATTTTCAATGAACTTCCTAAAGACTCATACATACATCAATCTCCCAACCAAGTGGGGATACACCATTTTGACTCATCCACCCAACCAAGTGGGGATATACCAAAAGTTTATACATGAATCAAAAATAAGAAACATTACATCATCCATCCCATGCATAGTGGGGTTACAAATCATAGACCAACAATCTAATCAAGACCATGATAGTCATCAGCAACTATCATACACCATATATGATCTGCACCATAAGCATTAGCATCCAATGTTGTAACCTGCAATACCATTATTTTGACCAACCAACAAGATGTATCATTTAGCCACATAAGCATCATCACCAAAAGACTTCTAACCATAATGCCAACAATGCATTATTTGAAGTATATGCTCCCCCTGAACCTGTGCCATGCCATCATCAAAACAAAGCAGATAAGCAATTGAACCATATCAGACTTCTGTACTACTGATTTTCTTCAGAACATCATATATGTGACTGTGCAGGATCTAACTCGCGTATATACATGACTTGTCTTCATGAAAATTGCGTATGAGATTTAGAACACTGATGTTCCACACTTTCAGCTTCCTATGAGTCTGTGATGTCTGTATATTCTACTATGCCACATATTTCTGGATGTACTTCCTTTTTGTTCCATATCTTCAACTGTGATGATGTTTTCTCCTTTTGGTATGGTGCCCAAAATCTTCTCCTTCATTCTTTTGCTATATGTCCAATCTTGTTACATGCAAAACATCTTACATGTTTCATATTCCTCCTATAGTAGTCAATGGCTTTGTGACCAAACATATTGCAAGAAAAACAATATCCCTTGAAGTACCTGGAACGTGATGATTTTTCTGTGTGACGGTCTTGAACCATTCTACTTCTGCTTCTGGCTACAACATGTCCAAGATTATGACATACATAACATTCAACATTATTCATCGGAGGAAATAATTGTCTATCACTTCCACAGTTAGGAGCAAAATATTTTCTTTGAGGATTTTCTTTCCTTGGTTGTTGATGGGGTTGTCCTCTCATCTCCTTGTTGAGCATTTCAAATTTCTCTTTAGATTTCCTTGCCTCACCTTGTGAGCTATATTCACCTTCAACAAATTCATGAAAACCAACACTAGTTTTGATAGCAGGCAACCTTTGACTACTAAGAATATCATCCAAAATCTTAGTACTATCTTCAAATCGTAATAGTTTATCCTTTTCTTCTAATTTAGTTTTCAAGGTATTTACCTCAACCTGATGTTGTTCTTCTTTTTCCAGACATTGCTTCCTCAAAATTTCTTTAGACTTTCTTCCTTCTTCCACTTGTTGCCTTAGTTTGAGAATCTCTTTTTCTTGTTCTTCATTTAGCTCCTACAACATTTGATGAACTCCGAAGTCACATTCCAGCTGAGCTTTTAAGCTGATAATTTCTTGTTTGAGGGCATTCTCCCTTTTTCTAAATAGATCTTTTTGATATATGATTTTATCTGATGCTTCATTTGCTTGTTCATCTTCAATCTGAGGTGATTCAGAATCTGAATACTTGCTTCCACCTAATGGAAAGTTGTCCCTGTCCCTTTGAGCTATCTTCTTCTTCTGGCGCTCTTTCTTTCCCATTGTTCTATGGATCACCTTCAAGCGATCAAGCTTCTACTGAAGGACCTGCTCTGATACCAATTGTTGGAAATAATACTGAGAGGGGGGTGAATCAGTATTAGCAAATCACTGATTTTTTCATTTTAATACTCAGATACATATATGCTACTTCAGTTAAAGGAACACGCATGTACACGCAACTGTGTTTAATGCAACTAGCATATATCCAGTAAACTTATGATTCAGTTAATCCATTATATGTTAATCTTTAATCAGTGCATCATAACTTCATTAACCATATGAATAGTAAATAGGTGCAGTAAAACAGAATAGATCATCACACATAGGAAGCACACATGAACACCAAGATATAAGGTGGAAACCCAATGCGGGACAAAAACCACCTATTGTTGTTTTCTTTAATATAAGAAAAACTTGTTTACAATCTTCTATTAGCGCAGACTCATACCAGTATGCAAGCACCCACTTGCAGAAGGCTACAACCTTCTCTCATTCTCCAGTTTCTACTAGAAGGGAGCTACAACACCCTTAGCTCTTGTACTAGCCGATCTGTTTACTAGTATGTAGGCGCTGGCCTACTGAAGGCTCGAACCTTCACTTGTTTTCCAGCTGCTACTGGAAGGGAGCTCCAATCCCCTGGCTCTTGTACCAGCAAATATGTTTACCAATACGTAAGCGCTGGCCTACAGAAGGCTACAACCCTCTCTTCTATTCTAGGGACCACGTTTCATAAATTTTCATACTGGATCCATCAATAACATCAAAGTACAAAAATCAATCACCATTGCAATACAATCATTAACTTTGAATCACCCAACAACTGAATCACTGAAACCCTATCATCAAAACACAGTCGCCAGAACA
>APFE030861326.1:51804-63239 GCA_000404065.3 Pinus taeda
AGGGCATTGTATTTGAGGCTATGTAATAGATGTGTATTCTCCGAGCAAGAAGCAGAGAGGTGAGACTGTGAGAGAAAACAGAGGATATTACAGCAGATCTGTTGTAGGTTGTGTCTCTTCATTTTGCTAGATAATAGAAAGAAAGGACTGGCTGTTCGGGGTGGACGTAGCCCAAACTAGGTGAACCACATATATTTGTGTCTCTCTTGTTTTGCGTTTTCTGTGTTTATATTTCTGCATTATTTCATGTGTTCCATTGCTCCATAATATATAATTTTCTAACAACCTCCACCACATCCAACAGGTTCTCCAAACATTGCGGAAACACAAGCTGTGTGCCAATTTTGAGAAATGCACTTTTGGCATGACCCAGGTTTAGTACCTAGGATACATTATTGATGAATGAGGGGTGCATGTGGATCCAACCAAGATCCAAGTCATTTGGGATTGGCCAACCCCAACCACTCAAACAGAGCTCCATAGCTTTTTGGATCTTGCCAATTTCTACCATAGGTTCATGTTGAGATTCTCTCATATCATTTGGCCCTTGAGACAAGTCACCAAGGGAGGAGAAATAGAAAAATTATTTTGGTCTGAATCTCAATAGAAGGCATTTGTAGAGTTAAAACATCGCCTTTGCTCTACCCAGTGCTCACTTTATCAGACCTGTAACAACCATTTAAGATCGAGACAGATGCCTCTGACTATGCTATTAGGGTAGTCCTTACTCAATAGGGGCATCTAGTGGCATATCATAGTGAGACACTTTCAGACATAGTCTGGAATTATCCCACTTATGGAAAAGAGATGTATTCCATTGTGTAGGCTTGCTGAAAACGGAAGAATTACATTTTGGGGAAGGAAACGGTAATCCACACAGACCACCAACCCCTGTAGCTCATACAGACACAAGGGAAGTTTTAGAATGATTGCCATCAAAAGTGGTCCACATACCTGCAACAATTCTATTTGAATATTAAGTATAAGAAGAGAAACACCATAATGTTTCATACTACCTTAGCCCACCATCTATCATCGTGTTAACCACCATGCTCAACTCTTGTGGGCACGAGACTTCTGATTGGACACTTCTCTACAAGTGAGAGAGCCAAGAAGATTTGGGAAGTGCACTACAGTTGGGCTACTAGGCATTTTGGGGTCACGAAAATAGTCACAGTATTGCATAAGTATTTCTACTGGTCACATCTTCGACAGGATTTCAGGAAGTACATCAGATCTTGCATTTCCTGTGCCATTTCCAAACCGACCATAAAAAACAAAGGATTATATACTCTACTTCCTATCCCTAGTCAAACATGGGAATCCATCTCCATGGATTACATGTCGGGCCTTCCTTCTACTAAGCATGGAAATGATTGTGTTTTTTTGGTTGTCGACAAATTCTCAAAGATGGCCATTCTGGTGGCCTACAAGAAGAATATAATAGTAGAAGCCACTGCTAAACTCTTCCTTGAAAGAGTGTGGGTACAGTTTCAAATCCCACTGTCTATCATCTTAGATCGGGATAGTAGGAACCCCAATACATTTTGGTCCAATCTTTGGTCGATGCTGGACACCAAGCTCACTAAGTCCACAACTTTCCATACCCAAACTGAGGGCAAAATAGAGGTCGTCAACAGGATGATCATAGACATTTTGTGTATGTACAACTCAAAGAATCCACGCACATGGGATGAGAGCCTTCCTTATTTCCAACAAAACCATAACCGGGCTCTCCACAACTCAACTAGCCACAACCCTTTTCAGGTGGGCTTGGGATTCTAGACACTATGTCCCATTGATGTGGCCATACAATTTGCAGCTACTCAGGTAGACTCGACTCGTGTCTAGTTGGAAGCTAATAAGGCAAATAGTTTCATTGAGCACATCCAACATATTCACCAGCAGGTCCATGAAATTTTGGAGAAATCAAATGCCAATTATAAGCAGCGACATGATCAAAATCGGGTGCCACACAAGTTTCAGGTGGGCGACAAAGTCGACTTGCATTTACAGAAGGAATGCCTTACTAGAGCCTATTGTAAACTCAGACCACTCTGATATGGTCCTTACACCATTACCAAGGCTATGAGTAATAATTAATTTGAGCTCAACATTCCCCCATTCCTTGGCCTGCACCCAGTTTTCAATGTGGACCGTCTTTGACCATACTTCCCACCATTGTTGGACACATTAGAGATCACAGCACAATACACACCTATAGAGTTAAATTCAAATTTCATGGAGCAAGCCACAACTGATTGGATCATGGACACACAGATCAAGAACACTCGCAAGTAGAAGATCCAACTGTATCGAATTGTCAATGTGGGCCAACTCCTTCACCAGGGCAAGTGGCTCACCAGGGACCAAGTTCAGCTGAAGTTTCCTCATCTCATGGAGGAACTCAACACAATGGCGACCATTGCTTTTTAAGGGGGGAGGAATGATCCAGGTGGATATTGGTGGCCACCCACCAATTCCACTTGGACCCCCACCATTGTTTCTTTTAATTTTTTAGTTTCCTCAATTGTAGCATAGTTTACAATTTTTAGTAGTTTTTCGGGTCCTTTTTTGGGTCGTAAATTTTTAGAGCCATTTTGAGGCCGTAAACGATGTTTTTTTTGGCAATCTATTGCCAACAAGTTTTTTTCCTAAAATCGTCTTCTTTTTTGTAGTCCTCAGAGAGATCTTTCCAACAGGTTATCATGCACATCAAATGGAGATAATATGACCAAGTCATGACCCCGGGAAGTTGGTTGTCCAACTCGCCCCAACGTGGCCCATAAACTCTTGGTGTTACATCTCCTTGGGTTAGGGTTTTGGCTGTTCATTGTAACGTAGTTGAGAGGATGTAGCTGCCACATCTCTTCTCAGATATAAGCTACCATCGTCCAAGCTAGTCTTATTTCAATTTTGTTTGTAAGCATATTTTAGTATTTGATATTAATGAAATGAAGTGTTATTTCTAATGCATCTTTGTGTTTATGGTTATATATGCAATTTGCCGTGTTGCTATTTAAATCAAATCACCAGCGAGTGAGGTGCAAATGTCCTCATACTCCTCCACGACCTTGTCCATCTATTGTTATCATGTAGAGGGGCCCTGTCTCGAGCTCATGGCCACCATCTTCTTCTTTCCCTGAGGGCGTATCATCAGTAAAACAAATTTCTCAGTTTTGGAAATGAGCTTACTGCATTGTTTTGTAGTAACCAAAGAGATGGTAGTAGGCAGTGCTACCTCTGGTATCCTTTACAACTTATTTCCCAAAGTAACAATAACAGTGCGAGGCCTTGACTCATACATAGTATGTCACTTCCAAACATATGGTTGGCCTAATAATACATCACAAACATCAAGGGGAGCAACGTCACAAAATACCTCATATGTGAAGGGCTTGATGTTGTATGGAAGGTGACACTACTGGCTCACGCAAAGATCCCATCCTCGGTGAAGCCACCCAATGTTGTATGGTTCTGGGTGTGATGTGGTCGATAAGCCCATCCGCTTCATGACATCTACTGAAATGAGGTTCTTTTGGCTCCCGCTGTCGACAATGAACTGTAGCGGGGAACACTTTACCCACATCTAGGAGTGGAAGAGGCGCTCCTTCTCCTCTGGATCTTCGAGTTGCTCCTTCTCGATCTTCATGGTGGCAACTATGGCATTGGAATCCTCATCAATGATCTTCTTCCCTTTGTCATTCCCCTTGTCAGGTTCTGACTCAGAGTCAGGACATGCATATGATTTCGAAGCCTTCATCTCAGCCACCAGTGACTACTTGGCTCGACACTTGCTTGTGTTGTGAGTGGAGCTCTTATGGAACTCACACTAGTTTCTCATGGCCTTCTTTGGCTTCATAGTGTTGTTCTTTCCTTGAGGTTTTGGCAGGATATCTTGGGCCACCTCACCTTGGCTTTGTCCCTTGTTCTACAGTTTGGAGGAACCTTTCCCTTGCTTTAGATTCGCAGATCCAAAGTCTTGTTTGTTTAGTTTAAAGTTCTGCTCAATCTTAATAGCATATCAGTATGCCGTACCGAGCGAGGAGATGTCTAGGAACTCCATCTCATCTTGGATGTACCTGTATAGGTAGTCACGTAACTTGAGTACCAAATGTTTCTGAAAATCTATGATACACAAGTTCATGTGAAGGGTATGAAAACATTGGTAAACTCCGGCACATGTTGGTCCCTTCCCTGCTACAGTGTTGTCCACTTTTTGTATTTATCCTCATAGCTCCCGACAAGGTAGTACACCTCCTTGATGGCATCTCAAAATGAATTCCATGTGGGTGCAGCTTAGAAATGTGAGGTGGTACTATCATCCTTCTTCTCACAATAGGTTTCCCACAAGTCCTTGACGTGGGGGGAAACTTTGAGAAGAGAAAAAAGTAATATTTTCTCAGTTCGAAATATCATGAACAGAAAATTGTCCTTCTAGCAGATTTAATCATTTATCTACCACGTCTGCTGCATCTATTTGGCCCTCATATATGGGAATGTCAAAGTTTACTTGTACCTTAAAAGGAGTGGAGCCTCCAAAGTGGCTACTGGATGTGGATGCAACGCCGGTGAGCAACCGTTGAAGGATCTGGGAAAATTTATCCATCATCGCGTTCCTTTGTTTCTCGAGGGTCTCCTCGAGAAATATTTTGATAGGATCTCCCGCCTCTTCATATTTATTTTCATCCCCCATGGGTGGTCATCGGGGTTTGCGAGGCTGATCTTGCAAAGGTTCAACCAGATCGGGCCCTAACTCCTTATATCCCAACCTTGTTGGGGACATGCAAATAAAAATAGAGAAGGAGTAGACCGCTCTGATACCACTGATCCAGATTTAAACAGGAACACAACAAATTATAGATATAAACATAAATCGAAAGATGCAACATAAATAACACTTCATTTCATTAATATTAAATAATAAAAGATGCTTACAAACATAATGGAAATAAGTTTAGCTCGGGTGATGGTAGCTTATGTTTGAGAAGAGATGTGATAGCTACATGCCTCTGGAATATGTTACAATGAGGCTCAAAGGCCTATTCATTATTGAGAAACAATGGAAAACCCTAAACATCCAAAAGCCTAACCCTAGGAGATGAAGTGCCAACTTCTCGGGGTTGTAGCTTTGTCATACGATCTTCGTTTGACACTCACAATACCTCCTTAGAAAGATCTGTCTGAGGACTACAACTTTTAAGTGACCAATATTGGTATATGGTCTATGTTGGTCCCATTTTTCCTAGAAAAATGTCGTTTAGGGTCTCAGAATGGATCCAAAAGTTCAAGAACCTAAAATTGCAAAAAATAGTAAATTGTGCTACAAATAAGGAAACTGAAAAATTGAAAGAAAGAAAGGTGCGGGTCCAAGTGGAATAGACAAGTGGACACCAATATCCACCTCGATCATTTACCCTTATTTATGTAAGTTGAGTAAGCTTTTTGAGTATCTACCCATTGTCCGCAGAACATGGGATTGTATAAATAGGTGTGTCTCAGGATGTCTAAGAATGTAATGAACTTTGTCTATAGAAGAGGTCTAGAGAGTTAGAAAAGAAGAGTAGGAAGAAAGGCTCTGTAGCAGTGTGTGTAGAGGCCTAGAATAGAGTCCGTAGCTGAGTGCGTGGACCCCTGTATCTTAGTGGGCACGGAAGTCTTGAGTCTGTAAGTTGAACTGAATATTAATAAAAGAAGATTGTTGTAGAAATACCTGTGTTTATCTCTTTACTTCTGTTTTATACGAATGTGTTTTATGTTATGATAAATGAATGGTTTATATAGTAATATTGTATTGATGTGTGACTTTGCTTGATTTATACCGTTATATGAACATAATTGATGTTAACTACTTACGTGAAGAGTATACTGTTGCATGTTAAGATTATCAGTTACTTAAGTAGATCTAAGTAAATACTGGGTTAAGAAGAATCTTTGATGCATGTAAATAGATAATTTGTTTGTTCAAGGTCTATGAAAGGCAGTCGTACACCTTCGTGAAGGTCTAGAGGTTGATTAAGGAAATAATATCAATAAGACATCAAGGCTTATCGATCTGCGCAAAGGCAGATTTAGGGCACAAAACGACATCACACTGATATCTGGGTGCAGAAACTTGGTTCCAACATCCCCCCATACTACTTCAGGTGAGACTTCGGTCTGCGCTCCGCGAATTGATGCTGAAAGGGAAAATAGTGTAGGGATTTGTTTGGTGCAACTAACTCTGAACCTAGGTTAGGAACCACTAAGCCAATGCTGCCCCTCTCACTGTAAAGATAGCCAATTTATATGCTGGTGGCAGGATCCTTAACAATCTGGCCATTTTAAACAAAACAACAAGTTTAGGTAGGCAGGTTGCTTGAAACAGAGATTCTCGGACCTTGAAATAGTTCTACAGGTAAAGACCTCTTTAATCATAGAAAAACCTCAATCGAATAGCTCACACATGACATTTTGCATTAAACATTAAACCAGCTGAATAATACAAGTATTGGGGCATTAATCCTTAACTGACGACTTTAACAATGACGACCTTACTCTAGCGGCATCGATAACCCATTGAAAATTGCAATCAATAGAATCCGAAGGATGGGATTGTTATTGAGACTCTACACTTAGTGATGTGCGATGTGTGATAAAAGGAGGACCTGACGAAACTATCAAACTATAGTGTATAATTGTGTCACTACCGCAAGCCTTTCAGTGTATCGCAATTAGCAGGGCTGAAGGTGATTCTTCATAATGGGTTGCTGCATAGTGCGAAATGAAATCTATGAATCATTGGACCCAACGGGTTTAAAAACCACACCTTATAACCATTTTGCATCTGGGGTTCATCAGCATATCAAAATCGGCAGAGTCAGGGGTAAACCATATAATGGGGTGTTGTTCCCTGCAATGTGTGATATGCGATTACGATATCACAATTGCAACCTGACTCTGCTGGGGCCGATTCTATAAAACGATTCCCTTTGCGATGTGTGATATGTGATCATCACATCACACCTTTTCTTTCTTGGGACCATTTTTCTAACTGCAAGGCCAATGGAAGCTTGCCACTTGGCACTTCCCCATTCACTGAAGACTCTATCACATCATTTTTCTTCCTGCGATCGATCCAAGTCAAACTTTAACTTTGACTTGCCCTAACTTCTTCATATGATCTCGGATGTGAGTGTCATTCACATCATTGGAATCACGATGTCGAGCACTTTTATCTGAAGCCAAGTTTATCAAGATTCTTCCACTTTAAATTTTGAGCCTTTTTGCCATGCCATTGGTACTTCTTAGGGATCCACCTAGATCAATCCTCCTAGATCCTCCTGGACCAATCCTCCTGGATCCATCCTCCCAGATCCTACTAGATCAAATAACACACTCATCATTCAGTAGAACTACAGCTCAACATGGACACCACCATCAACATGAACATACCAGCACTGTCATGTCGAGTCATGTCATGAGTCCTCTCGGCCACATCACTATTGTGGGCCACACTGCTATAATCAACGTAATGTAATGTGGAAGTCCAAGAGACCTACATACAAATTTGAAGATTCATGAAAGTCAAACAATCATGAGGGAAGTCAGAGTCACAAGGGTTGAGTTCACCCTTAGCTATATATACCCCTCATTTGTACATGCAAAGGACTTTTCACCTTGGCTCCTCCCACATAGCCTTGAGATTTGTAGCGTTTTCTTTGAGGAGTAAGTAGTGGCTCCAACACCCCGCTATCAGGGTTAGTGATGTATTGTGTACAAGATGTGTCTTAGAACTTTCGCTTAATTAAGAACTCTTTTAACATGTCAACACATTTTCACACGTGTTGTATATGTTTGTAAGACTATTCTTTGGATGCTTGTAATGCATGTTTCTTTAAATTGTAATAAGATAGTTGAACTATTTCAATCGAGTTAGTGCATATTCTATTGGAAATGTGTTGTATCAATTGTTAACGTTGCCTTGCCCGTATGGACTAATCCACTGGACACTCGACATATTCATCCTTGTAAAATGCTATAATGACCGTCGCACTCGTGTGGACTATTTCACTAGGTGTTGTATGTGCTATCTGTTCACTTTTTGTTTGTGATTATCACATCTATGTGGAATACACTGCCATAAGCTACACATGTCCTCCTGTGTTGTGTGCCTCTAACAAAGTTGGGACTATGCCCTTTCGACTTGAGACTCACTCTCACTCTCTCCCTCTGCAGTGAAAGAACTTAGACATAAGTTACACTAAGCACTCACTAGGCACACGAACCTCATTGTTTAAAGACTAAGTATACCACTCTCATGTCCCAAAAATAGCTAAGGCATATATCTAAGATAATGGAAATTGGGCTGTCATACTGGATGGGAATCCTACACCAAACGATGTGAGATCTAGTTGGGACTTCATACCAAGGAGATCCCATGAATGTTGGTGAGTCCAGTACCGTAAACATTTTAGGTGCTAGAAGGAGGACCAGTTGACAAGTTGGCCCTATTACATCTGGTTTGAATCTCTTATCAAATTGATCATACACAAATCATGCTCCTGGGGTGTTTATTTCATTTCTCCCTTAATCAACTATCACTCCCTGATGAGCTTCTCGATCACTTATCCTTATTAAATTTTGACGGTGAGGATAGAACTTCCGTAACCAAGCACATTTCTAATTTTCTTCACTTTTGTAAATCCCATGAAATCGATAGTGAAGAGCTTGTTTTCATACTTTTCTTCCTCACCCTTGAAGGTTGTGCTAATCATTGGTGTTATACCTTGCCACCCGCTTCCATCCATTCTCTTCTTACTCTCCTCAAGGAGCTCCATCGAGCCTTCGATAAGTATAACCACCAAGATGTCCATGAAAGAATCTCTTATTTTATAATGAAGCTTGGTGAATCAGTTGAGGACTTTGCTACTCACTTCCTTCACCTCTGTCACAAAATTCTTGAATATTTTGTCAACCTTGACTTCATGAGCCAAGAATTGAAATTCTTGGCTCATGTTTCCTGACATGGTGAGCCTCCTTATTTCCCTTCTTCCTTGACTCTTGTAGATCATGGGGCCCCTTAGTTTGGAGAGGAAGATCGCAACACCCCATTCATTCCTTGTCCTCCTCCCTTTCCAGTCTTGAAGAGGGTGCCCCCTCACAGTGGTCGCAAAGCGGAGAATCTGCACAGAGGGTGCCCCCTCACAGCGGTTGCAAATTTGAGAAATATGTGCAACATGTTCCCAACCCATCTTCTCAGTACCACTCAAATGGAGGAAATTCTAGAATGGCTTAGAAATCCTATGGAAAATACTCATTTCTCCATTCCGTAAGAGGAAATCACCATTCATAACCCAATTCTCGAGTCTAATCTGCATCTCTGCCATCCTCCATCATCTACAAGACATTACTCCTTATACCATAACTCACTTGATCAGTCTGCTTCACAAGCTAGCTATGCACATTCTTTTGACTCTCAAGTTGTTGGCTCCAATTGCGGTCATGTGTAAGGTAGTCTCATTACATAGGTGGAGGAGAAGAAAGGTGAATACACAATCAATTCATCTTCTATGTTTCAAAATGGTTCACATCAAGGTAATGAGCTTCCATTCTTGGTCAATTCTCAATCCGCTAATCTTGGTGAAACATCGTGCACAATTAACTCTTTCGATCAACCTTTAGTCTTGGGCTATCATCACTCCCATGCTTCCATATGTGGTGATCAATGCCCAAACACATCATGTGATCTATTTTGCTCTAATGTACACTTTAACCTAGATCTGTAATTTGCATCAGTCAAAATTGACATCCATATCGAGACTTCCTCTTCACCCCACTTGCCCGTGTGTCCTACCATCCATAGTGCATCGACAAGCATCAAAGATACTTCAGGTTCACTTGTATCTTCATCCGATGAGTTATATCCTCAATCGACACAAGGCAGTGAGGTTTTCCATGATGAAAATAGTCTCAACACACAAGACTCTTCCCACTCGTCATCATCTTGCATGTTGCATGAAGACAACTCATCAAGTCAGCTTAATGAAGCTGAAAATTTTGATGAAACCTATGAAAGAGATGGTTTCCATCGTAAATGAAGTTTTGAAATCAGCAACAACAATAATCCTCAATCCATGCATGATCTGGTTCACATCTCAAGATGCCATTTTTCAATTCTAGAAATTTTCAGGACATGCAAGGTAGTTGAGGCACTTCAACGTTCATTGATGGTTATGTAAAGACCTCGTGATTCTAGTATGCCCCTCAAATCGAATCAAATTTGGTCTCTCACACACAATTTTCTATCTACATGGTTGGACTCGATGTGGATCCCTACATAAAAAATGTTTACTATTCCAGGTTTGATATTTCAAAATTTCAAATTTTCACTAATGATTGAATCCATGAGTATGTTACAGTGTGTCCGTATTCATGCATTTCTCTTACATCCAATTTGGGTTGTGAGTGTCTGTCTCTCATTCAATCATGGAACTGTGAAGTTGATCATCTCAAAGACTATCTTTGTCCAAAATCACACCTATCAGATGTTCTCTCTCATGATCATCTCCTTGGTCTTCTTATGAATCTTGCATGTTGAATCTGCCTACTCATCACACTAGCAACTTTCCAGTGTGATCACGAGCACACAAGCTATCATGCGAATCAAGTTCTCTCATTTCACCACACCCAAACTGGCTTCACACATTCACAGTGTTGGCATCCTTTCTACATTTTTGGACCATGATTCCTGCACAATGTTTCCCCAATTGTAGGTGAGTGTTCTGTCATATCTAGTGCACAACGAACTTGGTTCCATCATTCAGAGTGTGATCCGAATGGAAAATGGCTCCTTGTATTGGTTATCTATGGTATTGATCCATGATTTTAGGAAGAAGCTTGCCTATATAAAGCAAAGGAGATCACTTGGCTAATTCATTCTTGCAAATCGAATATCTTAAGATCTGAAATATTGGGTTATTGTTTTAAAATTTTGATCTATGAAAGGGAAGTTGAAAGTGAATCTGTGAAGGGTGATCTCTCGAGCGCCACAGAAGGCGCAGTGCGGAGGCGCCACAGAAGGCGCAGTGTGAAGACGCCACAGAAGGCGCAGTGCGGAGGCACCACAGAAGCGGAGACACCACAGAGGCGCCACAGAAGGCGTAGCGCGGAGGTGCCAATGAAGGCGCAGTGAGAAGACGCCACAGAGGCGCCACGGAAGGCGTAGTTCGGAGGCGCCACAGAAGGTGCAATGTGGAGATGCCACAGAGGTGCCACAGAAGGCGCAGTGCGGAGGCGCCACAGAAGGCGCAGTGCGGAGACGCCATAGAGGCACCACAGAAGGCGCAGTGCGGAGGCGCCACAGAGGTTATCCGAATGGGAAATGGCATCAACCCATGGTACTCATCCACCCATATTATTCATTGACCCATGGAATTTACCCATGGTATTGTAAA
>APFE030861326.1:66073-134316 GCA_000404065.3 Pinus taeda
CAGTGCAGAGACGCCACAGAAGGCGCAGTGCGGAGGCACCACAGAAGGCGCAGTGCAGAGACGCCACAGAAGGCGCAGTGCGGAGGCACCACAGAAGGCGCAGTGCAGAGACGCCACAGAGGCGCCACAGAAGGCACAATGCGAAGGCACCACAGAGGTCGCCCATGGTATTGTAAATGGCATCCGCCCGCGGTATTGTAAAATCCACCCATGGTATTCATTCACCCATGGAATTGACCCATGGTATTGTAAATGGCATCTACGCGTGGTATTGTAAAATCCACCCATGGTATTCATTCACCCATGGAATTGACCCATGGTATTGTAACTAGAAAAATACTATAAGTAACAAGTCACATTTTGTAAAAGGACAGATTGTCTGCCACAATGTAGCCTTTACAGTTCAGAGGCATGTAGCCGCACATCTCTTCTCAAAGATAAGCTACCATTGCCCTAGCTGGTTTATTTCCACTTGGGTTTTAATAAAAAAAGTTTCTTTGTGGTTTTGTTTATTGGGCATTCTCATATTTTTCTTCTGGCAATGCAAATTTTCAGATCTTGGGGGTCTCTCCTCCCAAGATCCGGATCAGAGTGTTTGCAATATTGTTCAAAAAAGTTCTTTGTTCATGTCAAACTGGGAATCTGGAATCTCGGCCAACTGGTTTGATCTTTCTTCTATCTTGGGTGACTGTCATGCAATTTATCATTTTCCCAACAATACATCCAATGACAGTCACTTTGCACACTATGATCTTCACTATGTAACATCTTTCTCCTCAGACTTCTATCAAGCATATGATTCACTTTAGCCTGCATCGATGGCTATGGAAGGTGCTCACTGTCTTGATATGACCGCCAAGAATGATTAGATCTATCTATATGTACCAGATTTCCATCGTGATCCCATCTCTCAAATTAGGAATCCATCTTTTCAAATATCACAAATCTTTCGAAACAAACATCATGCATTTTATGATCCAATCATTGAATGGGTGGAACACTCTTTCTTGGCAAGTCCTGTTGCAGTAACAAGCTTTAGTCCTTCCTCACACTTGCTAAGAAACTTGGTGCAGATGAACACACACTTGCAAGAGGCTTCCGTGGTTTGTTGGAAAATGGTAGTTATCAAATACATAAGCATGTATGTTGGGTGGTTGTGACACATATTTCTTCCCATAGGCAATACTTTCTCTCTTGTGTGCAAGATTGTCAAGTTTTTGTATTTTCTGTTACACACTATTTTTTATCTATTTTAATCGCTTGTGTCTTTGTGGTTGCAAGTTGGGTATGCCTATGGTGGCTTCACTAGAAATTTCATTTCACTTAACCCCAATTGTTTAGCGTAGGAGTAGGAGTAGTGTTTTCTTTCTTTCTTTTCTTTGCTTTCGGGTTTGCATGTTTGTTTGCTTGCTGACTTAGTTTGTTTTTTTTGCTTGATCACTTTGCTTGCTTGTTGTATTTTCACTTTGCTTTGCTATTTTTGTATTCATTTTGTTTTGATTTCTTAATATCACGCTATTTTTGGTTTTACTAATAAGTGTTTCCCTCTACTAAGTTTTGGCTTCTGAATGAGTATGTGGTTGAGATCCAAATAATCTTGTGACACTACAGCACTTGTCCAGTCCTGCATCTGTCTTCTCTATTCTTGGTTATAAACCTTTGGCTGATGATGTCTTGATGGAAAATTAGAGCCATTTTTAAGGGAAGATATGGTCCAACCATGAACCTATGTCCACGCTGGGAAATCGAATGTTTATACTCAACCTTATACTCTATGTGTTGGAGCTCATCCAACTAATAGAAATGGAGAAGGTGAAAATCTAAATGAGAAAAACTAAATTAGAGTTCTTACATGTTTCTCTAAAGGAACAACCTCTTCTACTCTCAATAAGTTGGGATCCCTCTTCTGCCCTAAAAATAAATAAGTGCCTATGCACAGTCCTCTTTTCAAAAAAAAAAAATATAAGGTGGAAGAAGAGAAAGGCTTCCTGTGCAGAGAGGTGATGGATGCAACTCCACCGAGGTGCTGACCAGGCTCACTAGCAGTGGAGCAATGTGTGTGATCTTGCGTGACTCCGTCGAGGAGCTATCCAGGTCTGATGGAAGATGAGAAACACTAGAAATGAAAACTTATACTCTGAAAATTTTAAACTTGCGAGCCAAACTACCCTTCCCGATTTCGAAACGCTGTGATCAATCTGAAACTTGTTGTTGTGTTTGACTGAGTTCAAAAAAGGTGAACCATGTTTATCCATGGGGTTAGTGGGGAAACCGAAGCAACCCACACATCAATTCAATACTCCCTGATAGACCAAGGCCCTGTGCTGTCAATGGACCAAAACAAAGAAGCTGGTATTTAACCAGTGTATCGCCAAGTGTTGTAGCAGCTGCAAACCCTCCAAAATTTTTGCCTGCATCCAATTTCTAAGCCTTCCTTGGTTTTTCCTTAATGATTGCAAACACTCAAGCTCATCCCATGAGATTGTGTCAAGTCTTTACACCCTCTTTGCTTGATTGTTCACTGGTCGTCTTTTAGCATGTTGGTTGCAATGTCATGCTTGCAATCTTGTTCTGGCTATGTTCAAGGTTCATCTTTGTGTGTACAAGTTGTGTTTGTTACGTAAGAATTTATCGCACTCACACACGAAGTTGTATGCAATGGTGCGCAAGTTTCGTCATGATCATTCAATGATCCATCTCAAGTGTCACACTTGCCACTCGTAGCCTTTGGTCAGTCACATTAAGCATATGTCATCTTGTTGGTTTGAGGTGTCTTGTCATCAAGCCATGTTGAGTGTGAGTTCGCAAGGTCATGTATACAGAAGTTCACTCACTCACACACTTAACCGTTTTTCCGAAGATCTTTCGACTGGACCACCCTCCATTAGTTGGACCTCCATTGAGTTGCACTACGTAGTCTCAGTCCTCAGTGATCAAGCATTGCTACCCATAACTGAGTAGAGCTTAAGGCTTCCTCCTAGGTAGTCTAAACTTTGCAATATTGGAATCGACCTGGCTGACTGTCACCGAGAACAATGGAAAGTTTTCCCAAGAAGCTATCTCAATCTAGGTTGCTTGCAAGCCTATCCATCAACCCTCTCGCTGGTCAATCGGAGAATTTGACTGGGCAGTGACCCCGAGCTTCACTCCTCCCAAAAATTTAACAAGATTTTTCAGCCTGCCTACTTGTACTGACTGAATAAATTTTGCAGAAAAGAGGGATAGTCACCTACTACCTTTCACTACACTATCTCTGGAAATTTCTTAGTTCCGTTTGTCATTCACCCTGCCAGCTGGCTTGATGCTCCTAAAAATTGTGCAATTTTCTTGGAATTTCCACCGGCTACTTGGCACCCCACTCAACCCAAAAAATTTGCAGACATGTCGTACATGAATGCCTCCCATATCTGTGTAGTTTTGGCAAGCAAGCTCCCATAGCCTACTCCCAGCCTCCTCTGAAAATCTGCGCAATTTTCACTACCAGTTACCCCTCCTTTCCGCATTTCCTTCATCAGAAAAATTGTGGAGCTCTGCCTCCCAGTTGAGCCAGATCCTACAGAATGTCACTACTATCCCAAACTGCTCAACCCAGCCTCTTAGTGACCTCTATGTATTTTTTCTTAACAATTTCGTAGAGCTTCGCATCTTGGCTTGAAATATGCTCGGTGCAGTTTCAGAGCCTTTTCCTCTCTCTTGGCCACTTGCACCCGAAAATGAAAGATGATGCATCATGGTAGAATAGGAGATTTTTGGATTTGATGTCGTCTCATCATGATGATTGCAGAGAAAGGTACATGGATAAGACATTGCACGACGACGAACGGGATGAACAAGGAGTGCATGCTAGGAGACTTGTTTGCTAACTGATGAACACATGAAGCATGCCAAGCACCAACAAAGAGGATACATGCACATGCAACATCAAGCGAACACCAAGACCATCGAAGACTCCGCACATCTTGTCATGTGGAGGTGAAGTTATGATACACCAAAATCACACTCATCATTCAGTAGCACTGCAATGCGACATGGATACCACCATCAGCATGAACATACCAGCACTGTTATGTCGAGTCATGTCATGAGTTATCTCGGCCACATCATTGTTGTGGGCCACACTGTTGTAACCAATGTAATGTAACGTGGAAGTCCAAGAGACCCACATACGAATTTGAAGAGTCACATCAGTTGAAGAGTCATGTATGTCAAATAGTCATGAGGGAAGTCAAAGAGTCAAAAAGGTCAAGTTCACCCTTGGCTATATATACCCCTCATTTGTACATGAAAAGGAATTTTCACCGTGGCTCCTCCCACATAGCCTTGAGAGTCTATAGTTTTTTATTTGAGGAACGAGCAGTGGCTCCAATGCCCCACTAGCGGGGTTAGTGATGTATGGTGTATGGATGTTTCTTGGAACTTTCACTTAATTCAGAATTTTGTTGAAAAGCCATCATGTTTTCACACATGTATTTTATTTGTTTGTGAAACTATTCTTTGGATGCTTGTAATGCATGTTACTTTAACCTGTACTAAGATAGTTGAATTATTTTAGTTGTTTTAGTGCATATGTTATTGGAAATATTTTGTATTAGTTGTTAACATTGTCTCGCCCATGTGGACTACTCCGCTGGACACTAGACAGATTCATCCTTGTAAATTTGTTATAACAATTGTCACACTTGTGTGGACTATTACACTGGGTGTTATATGTTCTATCTGTTCACTTTGTGTTTGTGACTACCACATCCATGTGGACTACTCCGTCGGAAGCTGCGCATATCCTATTGTGTTGTGTGTCTCTAACAAAGTTGGGACTACTCCCTCTCCACTTGAGGCTCACTCTCACCCTCTCCCTCTCTAGTGAAAGAACTTAGACACAAGTTACACTAAGAACTCACCAAGCACACGAACCTCATTGTTTGAAGACAAAGTATACCACTCTCATGTGTTGGAAAGCAAGAGCTAAGGAATATCCTTAAGATAATGGAAACCGGGCCATCATACTAGATGGGACTACTACACCAAATGGTGTGAGGTTTAGTTGCGACTTCATACCAGGGAGATCCCCTGGATGTTGGTGGGTCCAACACCATCAAAAATAGCCCAGACCTAATCTTCTTCAAAATGATTCTTAGTTTGATCCTTGTCAAAGTCATGAAAATCAACACCAAGTACATTAGTATCCTGAGCTTATTCTTCGTCCTTAGTATCTACTCTATCATACTTTCGTGATTTCTTGCTTGTGGAACTTTCCATGGCATCACTTTTTTCAATCTTCAGCCTCTTCTTACTCGACCTCTTATTTTATGCCTCAACATCCTTCCCCTTATTGTTTGATGCACCCTTACCATAACTTTTACAAATTTAAAGTCATCTTCATTGTAGCCTACTTAATTTTCATCACCATAATCAATATCCTTCACTTTCCTTCACCTCTTCTTCTTATCGGTGTTGGCTTTTCTACCATTCCCATGAGCATTCGTATTGCTAGTTTCTTCAGTCCTAGGATGATTTTGATTTTTCTTGGGAGTATCTTCTTTTATCATAACAGGCTCAATTTTAGCCTTCACATTTCTTATGGCATTGGAAGCCGAGTTGGAACCCTTGGTAAAGGCATTCTGAGAAAATGAATTAACATTGGGATAGGGCACACCTTTAGACATACTTGGAAAAGATCCTCCAAACATCATATCGGAAAATAGAGTTGCTACTCCCATGGGATTTTCTGTGGCATCATTCACTCCAGCACTAGAAAAAGGTTTGATTTCAAAGGCCATGATTGGTATCTGACAAGTTAGGTGTAGAAGTTGATGACTAACATAAAGTATTGGGAACGTGTACTACATTTTACAAAATGGACAAGATGTCCAAAAGGTCATGGTGAGAAAGGAACCGCTTGTGCCTATGTTGGGATCAGTAGGAGGAGGATGTATGTAATGACCATTATTAGCATTCAATGCCACACTTAGGGGTTTCTAAATATTCTGATGTAGTTGAAAGGATACCATGTTTCTTTATTTATCATAAGATGATATCTTATCCTTGTTAGAGAGCACACCCATTCTTCGTCTATGAGCTTGAGAACATCCTTAGCACCTACAAACTTGTTCTTATTTGGATGGAGCATCAAAGCCAACTTTATGTAATTCTTCTTGATAAGCACCTCATTGACAACCTAAAGAACTTGCGAAATACCATACCAATCAGTATTCCCATTTATTTTCTTCTTGACTTCCATGTGGATGTCATAAATGACCATCATCTGGGGACAATATTTAATACAATACTTTTAGAACAATATTTTTGAGTAAATATTTAAGACAATACTGGTAAAATTTATTTAGGACAATATTAACTAAAAAATTTATAGGTATCATATGGATATAATACCAGTGAAAGCAAACAAATTTATCCTGAAACATTACCATAAAAACTCCAACAATCTATAGTATGAAACACTCAAGCAGCTGAAAACAAGAAATCTAGTATATACCATTTCAAGCATCTACCTCTAATGCTTTTGCTTGTACCTCTCAATCAATACTTTGCAAGTAACTTTCTATGCTCTCTATGACTTCAACCAATACCAGCAAGTGTTGAGGAGCTTTGGTGACTTCCTCAATAGAAGGAAATTGTATAATTCTCCTCGTCTTGTTTAAGCACTTCGTCTTGTTTAAGCACTTCACAAGAATAGTTAAATGATTTTGAATCTTGTCCAACTCAAGGGTCTGCACCAATTAATCTATTGATTAAATTATAACATCCTTGCTCTTAAAAAAAATACTTGACGCATAGACAATCACCCTCAAAATTAGCAGAGGAATAGTTTTGTATTCTAAATAATGAAAATAAAAAATACTAAATTCTTCACCTACCTGCCAAATTGGACAATGCATTTTAAATTGTTAAATTTCAACTGTAAGAAATTGTATCTCATAACATCCACACTAAGCTTCTCTATGACAACAAAGTTTGAAAATGGTTCCATCCTCAAAAGGATTGTGATTTTCATGGTTTCATACAATTGTGATACCTGGGAAATTTCATGCTTAAGCTTTAAAATTCCTTCTTCTATAAATCTGGAAAACTCTCTACATTTTAGTAGACAAATAAGAACTATAAACACTTTAACTCAGAGAGAAAAATAGATAAAATTTCCAATCGTTGCACCATAATACAAAATCACAAATTAAACAGAGGAGTAATTACTCCCATCAATCCCATTAATCATGTAAGTTGTAAAATTCTATAAAAGTCTTCACATTTACAAATCACATGATCTCACACTATAGAATAGTAAAGAACATGAAAAAATCAAAGTTGGTACTAAATTCAATCACCTATTGTCACAATCTCAAAGTAGTTAGCCGTTATAAACAAGGAATGTATTGCTCCAGGTGCACTTTTGGGGCAGGCGAAGCAAAAGACAATTTTTCACTATGTTTAGAGAGCTTGCCTAACAAAAGTTGAACTTTGCTAGTGAGATCCAAAGGGTGGAAATAATTTTCCACCTTATTTTTTTGGATAAACAAGTTGTACCATGCATAGACATGATTTAAATAGCTTTCTAATATCCAAAATATCTTTGGTAGCTTTGAATAATAAATCACCATCATTTGGGACTTAGGAGTCTTCTTAACCATGCACATAAGACCATGAATATCTTCTATCAACCCAAAAACTTTATGCATAGTTGGAAATATTGAAGGGGGGGTGAATCAGTATTTCTTTTCTTCTCAACTATTATTTTACCAGCTAAAACATTTATATTTAGAACACAAGATGAACAACAAGTATCAATGCTTTTATTAATATAATATTTGCAATAAAATAGATACAATATATAAATGGTTGCAATCAGTTGCCAAGCACCAACTTGGACTTTTGTGAGGCTCCAACCTCCAAAGCTCCAACTCTATTTTGCCAAAGCAACAATCTTGAACTTAGGAGAACCAACTCCTAAGGACATCAATCCTTCTAGTTCCTGAGACACCAGTCCCAAGGACACCAATCCTTCCTACTTATGAGGCACCAATCCCAAGGACTCCAATCCTTCTTACTTCTAAGGGATCAACCCCAAGGGTTCCAACCCAATCTTGTTAAGGCATATTTGATAGTAATGTTATGCTCTCAGAACTCTTCTTTACTGAGTTATGTCTGTTTACAACCTCACTGTATTCTCCATGATACAACATCAACTACAACCAGTCTTCTTATGAAGGATTCTTTACAACTCTTCATACTATCCACACAGAGGCTCTAATAGCCTTCATGACCTCTGATAATGTCTCCACACAACTTTAGTGATTCTACTATTAGCTGCACTAAGCCCTGCATAAGGACCAACTTTTTGTTCAAGCATCTGTTCTTACTATCATAGTAAATGCTTTAGCATGACTGCTTCTCTGCTGACTACTTCTCCCCTTTGAACGTGTCATGTCTTGTTGGTCCTTTGGCTCCTTTCTATTCTGATGGACCCTACAACTTCATCTATTTCTTCCATCTTTTTCAACAACATTCAACTTTCGTTGTTCTTTGTTTTTGTATCTTCTTGATGCCTTTCGCCATCGATTTCCTCTTTCTGCTAGCTCTTTGGCTTCCTCCTTGGTCGTTGTAGTTTCCTCTACCTCACTTGATCCTTCGGCTTCCCTCCTCAGTCACTATGGCTTCCTCTACACTGGCTTATCCTTCAGCTTCCTGGCTTTCGACTTCCTCTATCTCTTCGAGTTCACCAACACTCCAAGGACATGTAAATTCATAAGAGAGGACCAAAAATACACAGAGAAAACATGTTGCATATTAAAACTGTAACAAACCCCTTTTTTCAATGATAATAGGCATACACAGGACTTTATTGTTTAACTAAGAGACTATACCAATCAAGAAGGCCCACCTACGACATCACCATCACAATTCTCAATTGCCATCGCTGAGGCCTCCTAAACTATCGGGTGCATTTTTATGCATTTTGGCCTTCAAACCTTGGGCAATACAATTTTCAAAATACACAGGAATATATGGAAAAACTAACCGAACCGCTTAAGGCTGGACTTCAAATTTATTACACCCGCATCTATAACTACATCGGGTCCGCTGTGTAATCACAATTAGTAGTCACATCTTCCTGATGGCCGATGGATGATTGTCCTGCAGATGCGATATGATATTAAATCAAACTGTAATGTTGCATCAGGTTCGCAACATATCACAATTATATATATATATATATATATTATTATATAATATATATATTATAGATATATATAATATATATATTATCACATTTCGCATGTTTTAACGTGGCATACCTTGCTCCCGATACTCCTAATATGCCTCTGATAGATCTGTTTGCTCCTCTGATATGTTAACTCCTCTTTTGATGGCTTCTTCCTCTTGGCTCTTCTTGGCCACCATGTATTGCATGCGATGCTCCTCCAATGTGGCTCCTCTTGCTCCAATGTCTTCCTTTGGCTTTGCTCCAATGTCTTCCTTTGCTCTGATATTCTGCAATATTCTTAAGCATAAGTGATAGCTTTGATATGCCTCCTTTGTTAACTCCTCTGTTAACAGACTCTTGCTTATGGCTTGGCTATCCTGATGCCCTTGCTCCTGTCTCTTCATGGATCTGCTCTGCTTCCCCTTCATGAATCATCTAGTATCTAGAATATTGCCATATTGACATCAATGACAACCTAGGTAAACAATCTCCCCCTTTGTTATTGATGGAAATATTCTTCTTTTCTCCCCCTTTGACATCAATGGCAAAGGAGTGCTCTGGGACTCCCCTATCAAACTACTTCTATTCTTCATGAATGGTAGATCTTCATGGATCTGTGACTCCCCCTGTCATAGTGTTCTTCTTTTTACTCAAGATAGAAGGAATGATGCTTTATCATCAATTAGCACATCATTCCCTCTTCATGTCTCAGAACTACTTTATCATGGCTTCAACAATGCTTAATGATGCTCTACTTCAATGCTTTCAATCAGATTGCAAATAGCCATACACCAGGTGTCCAAGTCCAGGCTTTTATGCTTCAATCCATATTGTTGCCTCCACAGTCAGAATTGAGAGGCCTTCATAGTCTGAATCAAGAGAACATGCCACTGAAATTTTATTTCTTGTTATCTTTCTTCAGAACCAAGTTCCTTTGTGTTTTTGTCCTTCTCCTTAAGTCATTGCCATCTAGTGTTCAATATCATTTCATTTGGATGAAATGGTGAGAGATTGTGCCTCATTGTTGCTATATTTTCTAAGTGGCCAGTATTAGCATAAGCTATATTTGACTTCACAACATTCTCCTTTCTATGAGCCATCTTCTCCTTGTGTTTTTGTACATATCTCTACAAGTTATTTCTGCTAGCAGATTTAGATATCCTATTTGTGACTGTCTTTTAAATTCATTTTTCTGATTTGCATCTTCTTGCAATGCTTTAGCTTTGTTATATGCTGCCAGCTTCCCTTACTTCAAACTCCATTCCAGATGTATTTGTTTGTTTGAAGATTGCCTCTATTAGTGTCCATAATTTATTTGTTCTCACATTAAATCCCTAAGTCAGGACATTTAGCATTTGTAATATCAGCACCATAGTTATTTTCCCTATTTCTCTAGCATTAGATTAATTTCTCTGTTGCTGCAAATACTATTTAGTCATTAAGTGGAAAGCATATTTAACAAGAATCCAAAGAATGGCTACAAGATCATGTTCTTCAATGGAGTACTCCTGAGTGATCTTTATCAAGGAATTATTGTTAATATAGCTCAACAAAGATTTCATAAGGACCCTTTCACTAATAGCTTCTGTAATAAAGATCAATAATCAAAGGCTCCCCCTAACTACATGCATCATCTCTTTTGGCAAAATCTTCCCATCAAATGCTTAGATTGTCAAAATTCAGGCCAATGACATGTGTTGTTGGCTGGAGAGTTCAAGGGACTTTCGGATTGTATTTGCTTCCTTCTCCATACTTGTCAAACTTTCTTCTTTTGAATGGTTCTAGCTTGTGTAAGAGCCCAATTTAAGTTACAATCACGTGCCATATGACCAATGTTATGACACTTGAAGAATTCTACATTGTTCATGAATAAGAATTCATGATTTCTTCCTGCAATATTGTTTCTTGGAGATTGTTGGGGACCATAATATCTATCTTTATGAGATGGTTGGGGACCATAACATCTATCTTTATGATACGCTTTACAATCTTTTGCCATGCGACCAAAGTTTGTACAAGAATAAAATAACCAAAAAATGAACTTTGGTACCTGGGAGATGGAGATTTCCTTGATGTACTTTTGAAGCCTTTCTACCTTGATATCCTTTGATGATAACCATTTCCTCTCACATATTTGACATCATCTACATTTCTTCTTGGAGCAGGAGATTTCTTCTATTGTAGCCTTGATTTTTCTCCTTGCCTTTGCCAGAACTAGGAGTATCACCATTTCTTTCTGGCTCGTTCACATCCCTTTTGTTTGAAGCATTATCATTCTTGTTTGAGGATTCACCTGCATACCCAAGACCTGATTTATCAAATCAACATCTGTGATAGCTGAGCATGTCATCCAAGGCTAGAGATCTCTTCAAGATTTTGTTCATCCCTTTAACCTTTTTCTGAGGAAGACAATCTCTTCTTCCAATCTTTCATACTCATTATTCTTCTTAGCAAATAGTTTCTCAGTTTCTTCCTTGATATGTGTAGCTTCATCTGCTTCTATTTTAAGGGAGATGATATCTGACTTCATTTTGAATATTTCTTCATCCTTTGATTTTAGTTTACATATCATGGCGTTTATTTCCTTTCCTGCTTCATCAACCTATCCTTCTATGACTTCCAATGCTTCCATTGTCTTCTCAGCTCCTTGTGCTTGTTTCCTTGCTTCTAGTAGTTGAGATTTGAGAGAGGAGACCTCTACCTTGTACTGACCAGTCTCTTCTTCAAGTTTGTTCAAGCTCTTGTGCCTTTGTTCAAGTTGACTTGACAATGTATCTTCTTGTTTCTTTGCTTTATCCAATTGATTTGTCATGGATATGACTTCTTCATGATGCTTTCTTTTGCTTTGATGAAAATCCTTCTTAAGCTTAGCAAGCTCTTCATCCCTTTCTTGTACTTGAAGCTTGACAAGGTCAACTGTATCCCTTGTTTGATCTTGGTGACCAATTAGTGCTATCTTCTTAAGTTCCTCATTTTCCTTTTTCAAATGGTTAATCTCTCCCATGGCTGCCATAAGTTGAGCGAGGAGATCATCTACAAAATCTTTTTCATTCTCTTCATATTCTAGGTCTACTTTAGCCTTGATGTCATGATTCTCATTTTTAGCTTCTATGATGGGTTTTGGATTTCCTTCCTGATTTCCATCATCTTCTTGACTGATGGTCATGGTCAATGCTCATTTTGAGTGAAGGTCATGAAGTTTGTCCTATATACCCTTTGTTGATGAATATTTTCCTAGATTGTTATTTATAGAATTAGGTAGCCCATTCAAGATTGCCTTCATTTCTTTTGCATTGTACTCCTTGGATTCTTCATCCATCCTACTATCAAAAATCACTAATTTCTAGATTTCAGTGCCTTGAGTCTGTAAGAAATTCCTCATTCTTGCTTCCCATATATTAAAGTTCCCATTGAACCTTGGAGCCTCCTCAAATTGATTGTCATCTATTTTAGTGGTAGAGGGAGACACATCCTTAAGAGGATTGGAGACTTTCTTTCTTTACTTTGCAACTTGTGTTCTAAAGATCAACCTTCAAGATGTTAGGCTTTGAATGAAGGTACTAGCTCTAATACCAATTGTTGGAAATACTTGGGGGGGGGGGGGGTGAATTAGTATTTCTTTTTTTCTGATCTATTATTTTACCAGTTAAAACATTTATATTCAAAACACAAGATGAAAAACAAGTATCAATTCTTTTATTAATATGATATTTGCAATAAATTAGATATAATATATACATGGTTGCAATTAGTTTCCAAGCACCAACTTGGACATTTGTGAGGCTCCAACTTTGTTTCGCCAAGGCAACAATCTTGGACTTAGGAGCACCAACTCCCAAGGACTTCAATCCTTCCAGTTCCTAAGACACCATTCCCATGGACACCAATCCTTCCTACTTCTGAGGCACCAATCCCAAGGACTCCAATCCTTCTTACTTCTGAGGCATCAACCCCAAGGGTTTCGACCCAATCTTGACAAGGCATGTTTGATAGTAATGTTCTGCTCTCAAAATTCTTCTTTACTGAGTTCTGTCTATTTACAGCTTCACTTTAGTCTCCATGCTATAGCATCAATGATAACCAGTCTTCTTAAGAAGGAGTATTTACAACTCTTCATACTGTCGACACAGAGGCTCTAATAGCCTTCATGACCTCTAACAATGTCTCCACACATCTTTACTGAGTCTACTATTAGCTGCACTAAGCTCTGCATAAGGACCAACTTTCTGTTCAAGCATTTGTTCTTACTATCACAGTGAATGCTTCAGTATGACTGCTTCTCTGCTGACTACTTCTCCCCTTCGAATGCTTCCTGTCCTATTGGTCCTTCGGCCCTTTTCTATTCTATTGGACCCTACAGTTGCCTATGTTTCTTCCAAATTTTTCAACAACATTCAGATTTCCTTGTTCTCTGTTTTTGTATATTCCTGATGCCTCTGACCATCGGTTTCCTCTTTCCATTGGCTCTTTGGCTTCCTCCTCGGTCGATGTGGCTTCCTCTACACTATCTAGTCCTTCGACTTCCCAACTTTCAGCTTCCTCTGTCTCTTTGAGTTCACCAACACTCCAAGGACACGTAAATTCATAAGAGAGGACCAAAAATACACAGAGAAAACATGTTGCATATTAAAACTGTAATAGACTCCCTTTTCAATGTTAATAGGCATACACAGGACTTTATTGTTTAATAGAGAGACTGTACCAATCAGGAAGACCCCCTGCCATGTCACCATCGCAATTTGCAATCACCATCATTCAGGCCTCCTGAACTATTGGGTGCATTTTTATCCATTTTGGCCTTCAAACCTTAGACATTACAATTTTTGAAATACACAGGAATAGGTGGAAAAACCAACCGAAGCGCTACATTGGGTCCACTGTGTAATCACAATCGGCAGTCACAACTTCCCAATGGACGATGGCCAATTCTCCTGTGGATGCGATATGATATTAAATCAAACTACAATGTTGCATTAGGTCCGCAACATACATCGCAATTGGCACTTGCAGGACTGACAACCCTTTACGTATTGCGATATGCAAGTACCAACAGGGAAAATGCGATATAACAATAAAGCCTTCCATAATGTTGCAGTGAGTCTGCAACATATCACAGTTATAGTTATATATATATATATATATATATATATATATATATATATATATATATATATATATATATCTATATCTCACATTTCGCACGTTTTAATGTGGCAAGGCTTAAAGCCCAGATATATGAAATACACTAAAAAACCATGCTTCAACACACTTAGTGGACTTCACTTGTTTATACAACCGGACATATATGTCGTTGGGTCCACACATATATATCATTGCCAGGGGTTTCGGGTAGTGGCTCATTGTAGAACCCGCTGATTACAATATTACCGATATATATATATCTGTGTGTGTGTGTGTATTCCGCTCTGCTTTGGCTCTTTTGCATATATTGCTCCTGATAGTCCTTCTTTGGCATACCTTGCTCCCAATACTCCTGATATGCCTTCGATAGCTCTATTTTCTCCTCTCTATTTTTCTCCTCCGATAGCTCTGTTTGTTATGCTCTTAACCTACAAAAAGATACCCAAATACAGAATATGCAAAGAAAGATACCCAGAACATAGAATAGTGAGAGTCAACAACAAATATTTTATTATTTAGAAAGCAATGTTCACTGGCCTCTTCGAGGGGGCAAACTCCAATAGAGCAGCGCTCGATTCAAAAATAAGACACGATGCTCCTCGCAGGGAGTCTCTAGCCTTTATATATGACTCATACATGTAATACCATGGATCAATACAATGGGTTTTATTAATACCATCTATCTAATACCATGGCCCATTTGCAACTAACTGTGGTCCCGACATTAATTGTGGGTTAACCACTTACAATTATTAATATGGGCTTTATTGACTCTTTATTATGACTCGATCCCACTACATAAATAAGGGGGTTAGGGTGGGACTCTAACATGCCCTCCCCCTTGAGAATAGCCTTGTCCTCAAGGCTGAAGCTGCGGAAACTGCTTAAGAATAGTGGCTGGTTCCCAAGTTGCATCTTCCGGGGAGGTGTCTTTCCACTTGACGAGAACTTCCCTAATCATACGGCCACGCAGATGCCTTTCTCATGTGTCTACAACTTCTTCAAGTTGGAGCCAGATTAAGCCTTCCTCATCCAATTCAGGTAGACTGGATTGAATTTTGCAATTGTTCCCAATCACTTTCTTGAGGCATGAGACATGGAAAACTCGATGGATTTTTACAGTGGGTGGCAAAGCCAGCTTGTAGGCTACTTCTCTAATGCGCTGCAGTACTTGATATGGTCCGTAGAATTTTGGAGATAGTTTTTGACAACCCTTGTCTTTGAGTGATGTTTGCTTATATGGTTGTAGCCTCAAAAAGACCTGATCCCCTTCTTGAAATTGGCGCTCTGAGTGATGCTGGTCTACCTATTGCTTCATGCGGTTTTGAGCTTGATGAAGATTCTCTCTAAGATGGGCGAGCATGGTTGCACGGTTTTGTAGGAGTTGATCCACTGCTTGTACCTTTGAGCCCCCCTTGATATAAGAAGTAGGGGAAGGAGGGAGTTGACCATATACTGCTTCATAGGGATTCATTTTGGTGGTGGCATGATAGTTGGTGTTATACCACCATTCAGCCAGAGGTAACCACTGTACCCAAAGATGTTGCTTTTCTAAAGTGAAACACCTAAGGTAGGTTTCCAAAAATTTGTTGACGGCTTCCGTTTGACCATCCGTTTGAGGATGATAAGAAGTACTGAGTTTTAGTTGGGTGCCTTGTAGCCTGTAGAGTTCCTGCCAAAAATTGCTGGTGAAGATCGAGTCGCGATCGGACACAATAGAAGTGGGCATGCCATTCAATTTGAAGATCTGATCCATGAAAGATTGAGCGACCAAAGTCGGTGTAAAAAGGTGGGGTAGGGCGCAAAAATGAGCATACTTCAAAAGTATGTCTACAACCACCATGATGACTGACTTGTTTCCTGACTTTGGAAGACCTGTAATGAAATCCATAGAAACCTCCATCCATATTGCTGCCGGGATGGGCAACGGTTGTAATGTGCCTGGTGCTTTGATGGTCTCCCCTTTGTGGCGTTGATAGACATCGCATTCTGCTACAAAAGTGAGGATGTCATTTTTCATGCCTGTCCAAAAAAATGATCTTCTGGTGCAAGCATATGTCTTTTGAAAGCCTGAATGTCCTGCAATGCAGGATGAGTGCAATTCTACCAAAATGCAAGTTTTGAGGGTGGATGTTGGTGATATTACGACTTTGTCCCTGTAGCGAAGAATCTCATCCTGCCACGAGTAGCCCTTGGTGGAATTTGGATCCGCCTGCAATTGAGAAATCAGTTGGGAGAGCCCAGGATGTGAAAACCATTCCCTGCGAGCCTCTTCAATCCATTCTGGAATGGGAAGGGAAATTGCTAGAAAGGTACTTCCCTCCTCAAATTTGCGAGATATTGCATCTGCTACAGTCTTTTCTTGCCCTTTCCTGTAAATAATCTCATAATCATATCCCAGAATTTTGGCGAACCATTTATTTTGTTGTGGGGAGGATAGGCGTTGCTCCAAAAAATATTTAAGACTGTGATGGTCTGTGCGGATTTGGAAACGTCACCCCAATAAGTAAGGTCGCCAGGTCTCTACTGCATGTAAAATGGCCATCATTTCCTTCTCATAGGTAGATTGGCCCAGGTTCTTCCCACTTAGTTGTTGGCTTGTGAAGTCCAAAGGTTGCCCTTCCAACATTAAGACCGCCCCAATACCTGTACCCAAAGCATCACATTCAATGACAAAAGATTTGGTGAAGTTAGGTAGTGCTAAGACTGGAGTGGAACACATGGCATTTTTTAGAGCTGTAAATGCCTGTTGTGCATCCTCATTCCAGAAGAATGAATTTTTCTTCAGGAGTTGAGTGAGGGGCTTCACTATGCAACCATAATTGCAGACAAATTTGCGATAATAGCTTGTGAGACCCAAAAGTCCTCGCAGACTCTTCAAGGTCTTAGGTTGAGGCCAATCCTGCATTGCCTAGATCTTTTTGGGGTCCACCTTGACACCTTCATGCCCCACAATGTGGCCCAAATAATCAACTTCTTCCATGCCAAATGAACACTTGGACATCTTGACAAATAATTTATGCTTGCGGAGCAGTTGCAATAGTAGATCTACATGCTGAAGATGTGCGGCCCAAGTGCAACTATAGATGAGGATGTCATCGAAGAAGACAAGGACAAAGTTCCTGAGATATGGTTTGAGAAGGTGGTTCATAAGGCTCTGAAAAGTAGACGGGGCATTACAAAGACCAAATGGCATGACTAGGAACTCATAATGGCCTTCATGAGTTCGGAAAGCAGTCTTTGGAATGTCGACTTCCTTCATGCAAATTTGGTGGTAGCCTGAGCGAAGATCCATCTTAGTGAAGAACTGAGCCCCATTGAGTTCATCCAGCAAATCATCAACCACTAGGATGGGAAATTTATCTTTGACTGTCAACTTATTGAGGGCCTTGAAGTCTGGACACATCCGCCACTCCCCATCATTCTTGAGCACCATGACCACCGGTGATGAATAAGGACTAATGCTAGGACGAATGACACCTGCTTCCAAAAGCTCCTTGATTATTTTTTCTATTTCATTCTTTTGGGTGAACGGATATCTGTATGGGCGCACATTTAGGGGTTGGGCCCTTGGAACCAAGGTGATGCTATGATCATGTTCCCCTCTCGAGGGTGGAAGCTCATGAGGCTTGTCAAAGACTGGCAGATGGTTATTTAAAATCTGTTGCATCTCAGGATGAATTGGCAAAGACTTGGTTTCGACTGCCCGGATGGCATTAAATTGAGCTATAACTCCATGATGGCCATTTTTTAGCAATTTTTCCATCCTATGCGAGCTGATGATAGAGGGAGCTCCCTCCTGGAGTCCACGGAGGGTATGTGTGGAGTTGTTCTGCTTAAAACTCATATATAACTCCTGGAAATCCATTGTGATTGGCCTAAGAGTGCGAAGCCATTCAGCACCGTGGACAATGTCGCACCCTCCCATGTGTATGGCAAACATGTGGATCTTCAACTGATAATCCCCCATTTGAAGTTTGACATTTTCACAGCGGCCTTCACATTTCATTGTGTCCCCATCCGCAATTTGGACTTGGAAGTTAGAAACTACTCGTACAAAACAATGCACTGCTTCTGTGACTTTTTGATGGATGAAATTATGTGTACTTCCACTATCAATCAAGACTACTACTGGGCAATGTTTAATAAAACCTCTGATTTTGAGAGTTTGAGGTGAAGAAATCCTTGCCAAAGCATGCAGTGAAATAACTGGTTTGTCAAGGACATTGTCCTTTTGGTTGTCATCTTCTACCGCCTCATGTTCCTCCAGTGGTGGATCTTCCTCCGATGAGCTGTAATTAGTGGCATCGATTTGAAAAAATTTGGGCTCCTTGCATTTATGACCTGGGGAGTATTTTTCATCACAGTAGTAACATAATCCTTGCTTTCTTCTTTCGGCCATTTCTGCAGGTGACACCTTTTGAACCTTAAGTGTTTGAGTCGTTCTGTGAGCCTGTGGGGGGCGACCCTTAGCGATGAAATTTGGGCGACTGTACTGGGCTGATAACGCACGTTCCGCGTTATGAGCTACCTTGCAAGCCTCCGTCCATGTGGGAGGGTGGTGCAGTAGGACGTGGGCTTTTATGGCTTCTTTAAGACCATTGATAAAACATTTTGTGTAGAACACATCTGAAAGACCCCTAGTGCGGAAGGCTAAGGCTTCAAAGGCTGTAATATATTCATCCACTGTGCCAGTCTGTCGGAGCTTAGTAAGACGACCCAAAAAAGAAGATTCTTGGTCAAAGCGTTCTGTAAGAGCTTTTTTGAAGGTGGCCCAAGTCACGAAAGGTGCATTGCAACATTGATGCCATTCCCACCATTGCCACCTTCATTATCCAAGTACATGCTCCCCACCATAAGCTGAGTCTCATTATCTAAAATGTTATTCAGATTGAAATACTGCTCCATTTGTGCTATCCATGCTGCCGAATGAGAACCATCAAATTTATGCATATCCAACTTGGGAGGTCGCGGATGGGATTGTTGTTGGGGGCCCCAGAGGTGAAGAGAATGGCTAGACTCACCCTCACTGTGTCCATTTCCAATATACGCCTCCTCATGGGCTTCCTCTTTTCCCTTCGGCATTATGCTCAGGATTATGCTAGTTAGTCTGTCAATCTGAGATTGGAGGGATTGCAAGGATTGTTCAAGTTTGTCCATCCTCTCATTGGCCATAGCTTGAGCTCTAGTTTCTACCATGCACCGACCTGATGTTCTTCAAATTTGGGACCGCCCAAAATTTTTTCACTAAGAATTGAATGGTACCACTGTGCTCAGCTCGTCGTCCTGATTTTGATGGGCTAGATCACCAATAAGTGCCTTGGGAGATCTCAGACTTTTTTTTTTTGAAAACTCCCAACGGACTTTTACTCCTTCCTTAGGAATACTGCAGTCGCCAAATCCTCAAAATGTCAATGCTGCCAAAAGTCCTACAAAAATCATGCTCCGGTATAGGAACCCAACACAACTACTCAGATCAGGTGGATCTGAGAGATCTGAATGGCGGATCGGATAGCTCTGAGCAGCGGAATAGATTACTGCTGCGGATCTGATGGATCTAATAGATCGGGTTGATGTCTGCTACTGTTGCACCCCTTTGCGTGAGCAGATCTGGCAGAGATGATGCATGATCCCAAGATAGAAAAGGGCACTATGGTCTCGAGGAGTGTCAGGTGCTACAGATCGCAATATACATAAGGGTCTGACAGTAGTACTCGGCCCAATGTTTTAGGGCTCTAACTAAGGAGGATCAACCGTACCCTTCGCCGTACAATCCGACTACCCTATCGTACGGGTGAGTAATCTCTCCGAGTGCTGTTCTCGGTGTACTGTAGTAGCAAGATGGCTGACGGTTTATCTATGGCTAGGTTGCAAAGGAGCTAGGGGGCTTCCGATATACCCAGAAGGTACTTGGAAGATAGTCCGTACGCGGTTCTGTCTAATGTGCTACTACTCGAAGGGGTACCCACAGGGGTTGCAAGGGAGTCCAACAAGCGTGACCACCTCTTGTATTTCCTACGTGCATGCCTCCCCAAATCTGCAGGTTTATGCGCTCAACGATAGAACCCGTGGTTTAAATACGTCGGAACACGTCTCTAGCCAAAAAAAAATTTGCTAAGAAATGGAGATCCCACCGGCCCTGGAAAGTGCTCTGATACCACTTGTTATGCTCTTAACCTACAAAAAGATACCCAAATATAGAATATGCGAAGAAAGGTAGCCAAAACATAGAATAGTGAGAGTCAACAACAAATATTTTATTATTCAGAAAGCAATGTTCACTGGCCTCTTCGAGGGGGCAACCTCCAATAGAACAGAGCTCGATTCAAAAATAAGACACGATGCTCCTCGCAGGGAGTCTCTAGCCTTTATATATGACTCATACATGCAATACCATGGGTTTTATTAATACCATCTATCTAATACCATGGCCCATTTTCAACTAACTGTTGTCCCGACATTAATTGTGGGTTAACCACTTACAATTATTAATATGGGCTTTATTGACTCTTTATTATGACTCGATCCCACCACATAAATAAGGCGGTTAGGGTGGGACCCTAACACTGTTTGCTCCAAGGAAAAGTTTGAGGATGGAAATTTTTCTTGAAGTTTAAAAACATTGGTGAATCTCACTAATCCCTAATATGCAAAATATAAAATGTTTATTGATATATTTGTAAAATTATTCAAATTTATAATGATTTTATATATATTCTCTATATAATGTTGGAAATTTTTAAGGTAAAATAATTTTATATTCTAAAATTTTGGCAAATCATCTTCTATAAAATTGGAAATTGTCGAATCCTTTTTGTGGAAAAATCATGGAAAATTAGCCCGCTCGGTGAACATTAGCCCCTAAAATTTTCCATGGTTTGCTCCTCTGATATGTTAACTCCTATTTTGATGGCTTCTTCCTCTTGGTTCTTCTTGGGCACCATGTATTACATGCGTTTCTCCTCCAATGTGGCTCCTCTTGATCCAATGTGTTCCTTTGGATTTGCAATGTCTTCTGATATGGCACCTCTTGCTCCAATGTCTTCCTTTGGCTTTGCTCCAATGTCTTCCTTTACTCTGATATTCTGTTAACTCCTCCGTTAACAGAATATTGCTTATGGCTTGGCTATCCTAATGGCCTTGCTCCTGTCTCTTCAAGGATCTGCTCTACTTCCCCTTCATGGATCATCTAGTATCTAGAATATTTCCATATTGACATCAATGACAACCTAGGTCAACATGCACATCCAATGATTTCAGTCATTAGAAATAGTACAAGGAAAATAAAAACAACAAGTTGAAAACTTAGTTCACCAATGTGATAGAGCTCAAGCTCGGTTGTAATGTACTTGCTCAAACCTTGTATCATGGTAAAGCTGCAAAGTCTCAAGTAGATTAAGATTAGGCATGTCTTTCTTATCCCTGTACTTAGTCAAATTACTAAATGATTATGAAATATTTCACAAAGCCAACGAAACGCTATTGTACACTTATATTGTAGACAAAAATGAAAGGATCAATGTGTATTCATTTGCGCATCCAATTAGGTTTGTAGTCTGCCATACCAAAATGAAGACCTAAGCCAAAATGGATATTTTAACAAAAACATTTGTATTGCACAAAACTAATCCAATCCAATTCTATATACAACAACTGTTATTTCCAGTAGTAGGTCATGTTAGGAGGATGTGTATCATGTGTCCCTATCGTTAATGAGATACAATATATAGAACAATTTCTGCCACACTTTCCATGAAAAAAACCACTTAATATTCTAAAAAATGATGTAAATCATTGACAATGCATCCAAATTTTCAAAACGGTTGGCTATTGTGAGCAACACTTTCTTAAAAAAAATTAATACAAAATACTCCCCAAAAATGGAACTTTTTCATCTATTTTAGCACAAATAAATTTGAATAGTTCTTACCACGTATAATGCTTCCAGCTTTGAATTGTTGCCAAGTATTTCAAGCATAACTCTATATGTTTCCCAGAGAAACTTAAGCCAGGCTGTAAAAAGCTCCTGGTGAGACATGTCTTTCCATTTCTCTCTACTAACATAACTAAGCATCAAGTCCTCTAGCCTCTTCTTTGCCTCTAAGTCCTCAACATCGAAGGCAATCCCAAAAACCTATGCTTAAGCTTATTCAATATTCTTAGTAGATAAATGGAGGAAATACTTTATAACATCATCCAATGAAGTGACATTAACTTGTTTCTATACAATACAATACTTAATAAGCCCATATTTTACAAACCTATCATGCCCCATTTCGACGCAAAGTTCCACATATTTCAACCTTTCTGTTTGAAGAGGTTTTTCCCATGCTCTATATCATTTTGATGATATCAAGTCATGAAGAGATTGTAATGTCATCTGTTTCTGGCCAGCATTCACCAATTCTGCATACAACTAATAACATCAAAGTTACTAAAAATTTTAGCACATTTTTATGCCTCTGTAAACATAATACTATGGTTGAGGCATCACATTTTTTTAAAGATATCATGGTACAACATTCCAACTCGAATCTGAAAAAAGTGATACGAGTAATTCTAGTGTATTCTTATTCTGTCAAAACACTCTCCATGCATAACTAAATCTATATAAATAACAATAGTCACCTTGAGCCCACTTGAGCATTTTTAGGTTTGGAAAAGGTTGCCATGGAGATATATAGAAAACCAAAACCTGCCAACTTACTCATAACCTTAGGGCTATACAAATAACTTACAAGATTTCCCCAAACTTAATGGATTGACTCAGAATGTAAAAAAACACTAGAGAATACTATATAGCACGGTTAGAACAATTTAGTTTGTCTGAGGAAGCGTATTGTTGCTGAAATCATAAATTACCTCTACAAGTTCTGGCTGTAATGCCCTACATCAAATTACAACTAAACTATAGTGATTATTTGGCAGTTTGATGGAGATGTAGTGTGAAATTTAACTAGCCATTTAAAGCTAAATTTACTTGCCTCTTGTTGACCACTGGAGTGGCACCTGATGATTATAAGAAGATTCCATTCCCAAGGATATACCAAAGGATGATTGTACCATCATATATCATCACATTACTAGAGTTTTAAACTCTGCTTCTGCTTCTTCTCATTTTCTTCTTCAGTCCTCAAATTTCGTAGCCCTACAGGCAGAATGTATAAATGTCACTAGCATGATTAATAAAGCCATGTAATATGCCTATGATGTTGGGACTCGATCAACAAGCGAGTACACCTTGGAGTTTTTTTTTACTTGGTTAATTATTCCTGCTATTTAGCGTTGAATAATTTTCTAGGTTTTCTCACTCACTCCATTACTCGAAAGTTGCGGTGACAGATTGAAGGTTGGTCCCCCAGTGAATCTTAGTTCCTAGATTCAATGTATATTACCATGTTAGGTCATCTCTAAAATTTCGTGGAATTTGACTAGGTCTAAGTAGGATTTTTTAATAATTAAAAATTTCTCGTAAAACGAGATTTTAAAATTAATTTCTCTGTAATGATGTAAACAAGTAGTATTCAAAAATGTCTAGGGCATGCTACTACTCAAAATTTATCCTCACAGACCCATGATTATCCTAAGACCCACTTTGAGGGTGAAAAAATAACTTATAGTCCCCGAAAAGCTGAATTTTCTAATGTCAATGGAAAAAATGAGGAAAAAATTCAAAAAAATGAATAATTGGAAAATTTTATAAAATTTTCGAAAGTCAAAATGAGTCAACTTTTGAAATGGCATATCCTAGTCAAATTCAACGTTCCAAGTGGAAAGTCAAATGGAAGTCAAAAGTATCACGTTGTTTGCATGAAATGTCACATATGGCTAAAAGTCCACCTTAGATAAAATTCAAATATCATGCATTAAAATTTGATGGGGCATAGTCTAAGTCTAAACTTTAATAAAGTGGGTGGGGATTGGACCCCACCTCACTCCTCATATAAGCTACGAAGGAGAAAATCCAAACAACAATACACACATGCCTATTCAAGCTTCCAAGCATGAAGTCAACATTGCCATGTGACCAGTCAAAGGTTGATAAATTGAGTTTTTATTAAACCTTATTTTCATGTTGTTTTCACATGTTATGGTAGCAGTCACCACTTGTACACAGGGTACCTCATTTCAGCTCCACGCAGCCACTCCAATCAACACTTTAGTAGCATGTTGGAATCAATTTCACGTTGGAATTGGGAACCAATATTACGTGGGAATTAAACTCTACTTATCTCAACTTATCATCATCTTATACACATAGTCAATGCATGGACAAATTTACACATGTTTGGAGGATCGTGGGTACATGGGACAATGTTGATCTAATGGTAGTTCACAACAGTTATATAATTTTTTATGTGGTAGTCCTCAACAGAAAACTTTGGGATACGTTTCCCTTATTTAAAACATGGTTTCATGCCTATGCCACTTAAACTCATACATTTCCATCTAAGGAAGACTCATTACCACTTCACAACATGGTACATAAGTTCCTTTTCCACTTGGAGAACTGAACTTTGCTTTGAGGTTGCCAATCTCAACCATTTGTCATTGCATTTGTCATTGCATTGGTCATTGTGATTTTCTCTCATAGTTCTATTTAAATGAGTCATTGGCTCTCATTTGCAATCATGTAATACAATCTATTGAGCTTGAGGACGTTGTTATATGAGATTTACGATCGCGGACAAAAGTATCTCCCTTGGGTCGGTGGAAAACCTAGAACAATAGAGAGACAAGTAACACAATGCTTTTCCTCAAAGTAAATAGATTATGGAGTGAGGCCTACCTAGAATCCTTCGTACACTTCTCTCCTTCTTTAGCTTCGAAGCTCCAATTCTAGCTTCGAATACCAAAATTATAACCTTCATAGTCAGATAACATAAGCCAAGAAACTACGAGATCTATGCAGTATCATATAAGTACTTCATTCAATAGATAAACATGGTATTGTAATATATGAAATAAAAAAATTCACATATAGGAAACAATGAATTATTTCCATCAATATAGATGGAAGGATATTACAACCATAAGTATCAATTGATCTTATACTAAAGCTTCTGCAAGTTGATCTCCTTTCCTTGTGACAATATGCACCTCTAATCAAGAAAAATGCATGAAATAATAACCACTCACTACAACAGGATGAGGGAAGAATCACTCTCCAAAAGTCAACCCCCAACCACATAGAAGGCCGAGAATATATAGAGAAATAGGGTAAGTTGGGAGTCCTTATCCAATTACCAATCTAAGTTTTAAAATCCACCTTTGATGGAGGAATTGGATGAGAGGATAAGTGGTGAAAACTCCAAAGTAGGGTAGGACAGGATATAAATGTTTTATTAAAGGTATGTAGTTAGAACAACAGGCTCTAGAAAATCCTAGAAGGGGAAGCTTCCGAAATCCTGAACATTCTCCTAGATTTCTAGAACCAATGCAAGTGCAAAGGGGAGAAACCTAATGATGACCAATGCAGGCCACTATGGAGCAACCCAGATTGCACCCTTGTAGGATTACATGGAGAATTGGTCCTCAAACTAGATTAGATGATGTATCTTATCACTGAAACTCCAGGGAATGAAGGGAACATGCTTATGGCTTTTTAAAACAAGGTGACAAGGGGGAATAGGATGTTGATTGATCCCATTAAGAGGCTCACTAATCGGATGTGAAAAAATGGACTATAACAGAATGCCCCATAAAGCGCAAAATCATATATGATGACTAATGACTGAAGCGCTTTACCTTGTGACAAGTTGGGATCAAGGACAACCAGCAAGCTTCATCTATTACAATGTATTTACACTATGACATCTTTGTTTGTTGAGGGAGGCATAACCATACTCAACTCATAAGCTAACATAACATGTATAATGGTCAAAATGTGTGTCCACAGATGCAACTAGTGGACCCATGACTAGATGTCTATCTATATGATCACGACCATCATACATTCTGATCTTTTTATAACTCTTGAAATCACAGCCTAGATGGATGAAACTAGATCTAAAGTCTTCTATCTCATTCACACGACCAACTAATGTATGAGTCTAACCACGTGAATCAATGAGCTAGAGTCGAACATGGTATACATTGTTTGATTATTGGCCAATGATGTAAGTCGTTAATAGACACGAGAGAAACTACCAATGATGTGAATGGATCTCAAGGTACTATAGTAAACTCCGCATGGTGTGAATGAATGAGTTGATGTTGAACACCACACAGAATCTTTCGGTTGAAGGCCATTGATATAAACTTGTCACAAAGAGCGATGAAACTTTCTATTGATGTATGCAAGCACCAAGGTACCAAAGTTGTGTTTCTAGGTCAAATTCCCGGATGATGTGCACATATCGATAGGAAGTGACCTGTCACAAGAGGGCCTTGATGTATCCCCCATCAACGACATAAAATGGGTATCATCATTGAGACATAATGATTAGAATGATGTTGATGTGGAACTCAATCAGTGAAGGCAAACATGAAATGAAGTCTTAAGAGTATTGAAACAAAGATCAACTAAATGACTTCTCTTGAACACACTAGAAACACTGAATCCAGTAGGCAGCATTGACTCAAATCCAAAATGGAGGCTTTGAAAATGGTATGATAACCAAAAAACAAGCAAATTACCCAACCCAAAATACACATAGATGAAGTGGAAGAGTGTCATGTTCAAGAGTGACTCGCTGCAATTAGCAAAATGGAATCCCTTTTTTTTGCAATTTCCCTAACCATACTAGTCATTACCTCTTTATTTTTAACAATCTTGAGGAGGATAACATATCATTAATCTATAAGTTCATCCTTCAGATGATTCCCTCTAAGTATATTTAACAAACCTTGATAAGGAGTGGTTCGTCCCCGTCATGATCAATGAGTCCATCATTGTTTTGATGTTTTAACAAGTCCAACGAAGGTAAAACTAAACTTCTTTTTCATGTTTATAGAGTTTGAAAAAGAGGCAGAAAGGAAAAATCCAGATGTCTCTTTTCATAGATAGTCCAATAGGTCTGAAAAGGTAGAAAACAATACCCTGTAGAATCTCTTAGCCATGTTTGAACAAGGTATTCGTTCTTCGTGGCTAGTCTATCTTAGTCTGGAAAAGGTTTAAAATTATATCAAGTATACATCTTTTCATTTCCTTTTATGACTTCAAAAAGACAAGTTCTCTACAATCTTTTCATATTTTGGGAGTCTAAAAAGAACTGAAACAGGACTCCAAGGGGGTTCCTTTTTTGTATGTTTACAGAGCCTGAAAAAGAGATAAAAGTATAATATTTGGTCAAAATAAATTGTTCAAAACATGATAAAAACCAGCTAACATCTATCATCTTGCTCAAAACACCACAAGAAGGATTAAACATACTTGTTTCATAATAAAAATGAAGTATATCTATGCCAAAACACTATAAAGGAATAAAATAATGAGAAAATGACCATAAATATACAAAATGACTTTTCATTTTCACCATTTCACATTTTACCTTCACAGTGAGTATTTGGAGCCCTTTTTGCCCTCTATCTTCTGTAGTTTATTACATCCAATCCAGGGAACCATTTCAAGTGCCTTCGATTCTAGGTAGGAACTAAAACCTTTCACTATCTTTCCATGGTTCATTTTTGTGTTTTCATGCATAACTTGAAATGTTTTGAGGCCCCTGGGTTCACAAAAAAAGCCCTGGGACCAATTCACCCCCCTTTTGTTGAAAATTTTGTTGCACCTAGCCAGAGGAACATCACAAAAAGAGGTGCAACACTCTGGTAAACATTTTTGGGGTGTGTTGGCCGAATTTCTCTAAGTTCTATTTTAGTTTTGCCTCAAATTTTGTCAAGTTTTCTGCGTGGGAAAGAGCTTAATAGATTCCTTGTTGATGTTTTCGGTGCCCACTAGCACAAAATGGAATTCATTTGGAGAGAAAGAGAATATGAGGAACAATATTTCAATGAATAAAATGACCCTACTACAATCCAGGCACTCAAAAAAGGTGTGTTATTGAAGTTCTTATGGCTTCCTAGTATGAGGCAACAAATAGAGTTGTTGAAATACCTTGTTCGTTCAGGGGATATTCAGGCAAAGGTTTTCAGGTTTGGGGAGAAGCTACTCGAGATATAGGTAGATGATATTTACTTTCTGACAGGTTTTCCAAAGAGAGGTTCCCTCATCCCTCTTCTAGGTGGAAGAATTGGCAGTGAGACGGTGAAGACTATATCACTACCTATTGCAAACCTCGAGCCCATCCTACGAGGGATGGGAAGGTCAGTATAAAGGATGTAACCCAATTACCTCTTAGAATGATCTTGTTCATTATTTCAAGATTACCAGGCCACTTAACACTACATGTAGTGAGTAGATCATACATGCAGTATGGGATAGAATTTCTAGAGCCAACATTTGTTAGAAAATTATATATTACAGAGCAATGGAACACATAGAATATTGCATAAATATAAACACAGAAAACACATAAAACTAGAGAGACACATATACGTGGTTCACCTAGATTGGGCTACGTCCACCCCGAACAGCCAGTCCTTCCTTTCTATTATCCAGCAAAATGAAGAGACACAACCTACAGTAGATCCACTGTAATATCCTCTATTTTCTCTCACAACCTCACCTCTCTGTTTCTCACTCAAAGAATACACATATATTACACAACCTTAATACAATGCTCTCATACAAAGAGAGGGGTTGCCTTCTAGGGCAAAAAACCCTAAACTAAACATAATTTCTACCGTTAGTTCATCTGCCTAATGAACGGCCTAGATTGATTAGAAATTACTATACTTTTACAAGGGAATTTTACATATGTTTTTAGCTTTGGGGTGCTGCCCCCAAAACCCCGCTGGGGACGCTAGCCCCAGACCCCCCAGCTAGGGGTGATCAGCCCCCCCGAACCCCCACGGGGGAGCAAGTCCCCCTCACACCCCCCCCCACGTGGAGGGGTGTACAAACTTCCTGGGGTATACATCTAGCTAAAACAAATACCTTTAAACAATCATGCTCCACACCCATCAATCTCCCACTTGGAGAATGATCGTAGCAACTCCACCGCTGCTTCATTTGCTGGACAATGACTCCTCTTTGGACCTGGCTATTTCTCATCTTCATCATCATCCTTGAATACCAATTGACGCTAATCATATTCTCAGTTTCTCCCTTGTTACAACTTTTGTTAGCATATCTGCAGGATTCTGGCTAGTGTATATCTTTTCTAGGTTCAGCTCTCCATCTTCCAACACTGATCGTATGAAATGGTACTTGAGTTGTATGTGTTTAGTCCTAGAACGAAATGCTGAGTTCTTTGCAAGATTTATGGCACTTTGGCTATCACTATATAACGTGCCCATATCATTCTCATTATCCAATTCACCCATAATCCTTTGTAACCAAATAATTTCTTTACTAGCCTCTGTAGTAGCAACATACTCTGCTTCTGTTGTTGAAAGTGCAACAACACTTTGGATTTTTGAAAGTGCTCCTCCTATTATCTCTTTCACCTGCCATATCTACGTCAAAATATCCCTGTGGAGAAATGTTTGAACCACCAAAGCATAATGCTTGATTCGTGGTACCTTTCAAATATCTGAGAATCCATTTCACTGCCATCCAATGTTCCTTTCATGGATTGTTCATGTACCTGCTTACAACTCCCACTGCATGTGCAATATCAGGCCTTGTGCAGACCATTGCATACATTAAGCTTCCAACTACTGATGCATATGGAACTTTAGACATATAATCCATGTCTTCTTAAGTCTTTGGGCACATTTCCTTACTAAGTTTGAAATTGCTAGCAAAAGGTGTACTAACTAGTTTTGCATTGTGCATATTAAATATTTTCAACACCTCTTGCATGTACTCATTCTGAGACAATGTTAATTTGTGATTTTTCCTGTCTCTAGTTATTCTCATACCAAGGATTTGTTTTGCAGCTCCCAAGGATTTTTTTTTTTTTTGAAAACTCCTAACGGAGTTTTACTCCTTCCTTAGGAATACTGCAGTCGCCAAAATCCTCAAAATGTCAATGCTGCCAAAAGTCCTGCGGAAATCATGCTCCGGTATAGGAACCCCACACAACTACTCATATCAAGTGGATCTGAGAGATCTGAATGGCGGATCGGATAGCTCTAAGTGGCGGAACAGATTGCTGTTGCGGATCTCATGGATCTAATAGATCGGATTGATATCTGCTGCTACTGCACCCCTTTGCACGAGCGGATCTGGCAGAGATGATGCGTGATCCCAAGATAGAAAAGGGCACTATGGTCTTGAGGAGTGTCAGGTGCTACAGATCGCAATATACATAAGGGTCTGACAGTAGTACTCGGCCCAATGTTTCAGGGCTCTAACTAAGGAGGATCAACCATAACCTTAGCCGTACAACCCGACTACCCTATCATACAGGCGGGTAATCTCTCCGAGTGTTGTTCTCGGTGTATTGTAGTAGCAAGACGGCCAACGGTTTATCTATGGCTAGGTTGCAGAGGAGCTAGGGGGCTTCTGATATACGCAAAAGGTACTTGGAAGACAGTCCATACGTGGTTCTGTCTAATGCACTACTACTCGAAGGGGTACCCACAGGGGTTACAAGGGAGTCCAGCAAGCGTGACCACCTCTTGTATTTCCTACATGCATGCCTCCCAAAATCTGCAGGTTTATGCGCTCAACGATAGATCCCGTGGTTTAAAGACGCCAGAACACGTCTCTAGCCAAAAAATATTTTGCTAAGAAAGAGAGATCCCACCGGCCCTAGAAAGTGCTCTGGTACCACTTGTTATGCTCTTAACCTGCAAAAAGATACCCAAATACAGAATATGCGAAGAAAGATACCTAGAACATAGAATAGTGAGAGTTAACAACAAATATTTTATGATTCAGAAAGCAATGTTCACTGGCCTCTTCGAGGGGGCAACCTCCAATAGAGTAGAGCTCGATTCAAAAATAAGACACGATGCTCCTCGCAGGGAGTCTCTAGCCTTTATATATGACTCATACATGCAATACCATGGGTTTTATTAATACCATCTATCTAATACCATGGCCCATTTGCAACTAACTGTGTTCCCGACATTAATTGCGGGTTAACCACTTACAATTATTAATATGGGCTTTATTGACTCTTTATTATGACTCGATCCCACTACATAAATAAGGGGGTTAGGGTGGGACCCTAACACTGTTTGCTCCAAGGAAAATTTTGAGGATGGAAATTTTTCTTGAAGTTTAAAAACATTGGTGAATCTCACTAATCCCTAATATGCAAAATATAAAATGTTTATTGATATATTTGTAAAATTATTCAAATTTATAATGATTTTATATATATTCTCTATATAATGTTGGAAATTTTTAAGGTAAAATATTTTTATATTCTAAAATTTGGGCGAATCATCTTCTATAAAATTGGAAATTGACAAATCTTTTTTGTGGAAAAATCATGGAAAATTAGCCCGCTCGGTGAACATTAGCCCCTAAAATTTTCCATGGTTTGCTCCTCTGATATGTTAACTTCTCTTTTGATGGCTTCTTCCTCTTGGTTCTTCTTGGGCACCATGTATTACATGCGATTCTCCTCCAATGTGGCTCCTCTTGATCTAATGTGTTCCTTTGGATTTGCAATGTCTTCCGATATGGCTCCTCTTACTCCAATGTCTTCCTTTAGCTTTGCTCTAATGTCTTCCTTTGCTCCGATATTCTGCAATATTCTTAAGCATAAGCGATAACTTTGTTATGCCTCCTTTGTTAACTCCTCCGTTAACAGAATCTTGCTTATGGCTTGGCTATCCTGATGGCCTTGCTCCTGTCTCTTCAAGGATCTGCTCTACTTCCCCTTCATGGATCATCTAGTATCTAGAATATTTCCATATTGACATCAATGAAAACCTAGGTCAACATGCACATCCAATGATTTCAGTCATTAGAAATAGTGCAAGGAAAAGAAAAACAACAAGTTGAAAACTTAGTTCACCAACGTGATAGAGCTCAAGCTCGGTTGCAATGTACTTGCTCAAACCTTGTATCATGGTAAAGCTGCAATGTCTCGAGTAGATTAAGATTAGGCATGTCCTTCTTATCCTTGTACTTAGTCAAATTACTAAGTGATTACGAAATAGTTCACAAAGGCAGTGAAACTCTGTTGTCCACTTATATTGTAGACAAAAACGAAAGGATCAATGTGTATTCATCTGCGCATCCAATTAGGTTTGTAGTCCGCCATACCAAAATGAAGACCTAAGCCAAAATGGATATTTTAAAAAAAACATTTGTATTGCACAAAACTAATCCAATCCAATTCTATATACAACAATTGCTATTTCCAGTAGTAGGTAATGTTAGGAGGATGTGTATCATGTGTCTCTATCGTTAACGAGATACAATATATAGAACAATTTCTGCCACACTTTCCATGAAAAAATCACTTAATATTCTAAAACAAGATGTAAATCATTGACAATGCATCGAAATTTTCAAAACGGTTGGCTATTGTGAGCAACACTTTCTTAACAAAAATTAATACAACATACTCCCCAAAAATGGAACTTTTTCATCTATTTTAGCACAAATAAATTTGAATAGTTCTTACCACATATAATGCTTCCAGCTTTAAATTCTTGCCAAGTATTTCTAGCATAACTCTATATGTTTCCCAGAGAAACTTAAGCCAGGGTGTAAAAAGCTCCTGGTCACACATGTCTTTCCATTTCTCTTTACTGACACAACTAAGCATCAAGTCCTCTAGCCTCTTCTTTGCCTCTAAGTCCTCAACATCAAAGGCAATCCCAAAAACCTATGCTTAAGCTTATTCAATCTTCTTAGTAGATAAATGGAGGAAATACTTTATAAAATCATCCAATGAATTGACATTAACTTGTTTCTATACAATACAATACTTAATAAGCCCATATTTTACAAACCTATCATGCCTCATTTCAATGCAAAGTTCCACATATTTCAATCTTTCTATTTCAAGAGGCTTTTCGCATGCTCTATATCATTTTGATGATATCAGGTCATGAAGAGATTGTAATGTCATCTTTTTCTGACCAGCATTCACCAATTTTGCATACAACTAATAACATCAAAGTTACTAAAACTTTTAGCACGTTTTTATGCCTCTGTAAACATAATACTATGGTTGAGGCATCACATTTTTTTAAATATATCTTGGTACAAAATTCCAACTCGAATCTGAAAAAAATGATACGAGTAATTCTAGTGTATTCTTATTCTGTCAAAACACTCTCCATGCACAACTAAATCTATATAAATAACAATAGTCACCTTGAGCCCACTTGAGCATTTTTAGGTTTGGAAAAGGTTGCCATGGAGATATATAGAAAACCAAAAACCTGCCAACTTACTCATAACCTTAGGGCTATACAACTAACTTACAAGATTTCCCCAAATTTAATGGATTGACTCAGAAAGCAAAAAAACACTAGAGAACATTGTATAGCACAGTTAGAACAATTTAGTTTGTCTGAGGAAGCGTATTGTTGCTGAAATCATAAATTACCTCTACAAGTTATCGTTGTAATGCCCTACATCAAATTACAACCAAACTATAGTGATTATTTGGCAATTTGAAGGAGATGTAGTGTGAAATTTAACTAGCCATTTAAAGCTAAATTTACTTGCCTCTTGTTGACCACTGGAGTGGCACCTGATGATTATATGAAGATTCCATGCCCAAGGATATACCAAAGGATGATTGTACCATCATATATCATCACATTACTAGAGTTTTTAAACTCTGCTTTTGCTTCTTCTCATTTTCTTCTTCAGCCCTCAAATTCCACAGCCCTACGGGCAGAATGTATAAATGTCACTAGCATGATTAATAAAGCCATGTAATATGCCTATGATGTTGGGACTTGATCAACAAGTGAGTACACCTTGGATTTTTTTTTTTTTACTTCGTTAATTATTCCTACTTTTTAGCGTTGAATAATTTTCTAGGCTTTCTCACTCACTGCATTACCCGAAAGTTGTGGTGATAGATTGAAGGTTGGTCCCCTAGTGAATCTTAGTTCCTAGAATCAATTTATATTACCATGTTAGGTCATCTCTAAAATTTCGTGGAATTTGACTAGGTCTAAGTAGGATTTTTTAATAATTAAAAATTTCTCGTAAAACGAGATTTTAAAATTAATTTCTTTGTAATGATGTAAACAAGTAGTATTCAAAAATGCCTAGGGCATGTTACTACTCAAAATTTATCCTCATAGACCCATGATTATCCTAGGACCCACTTTGAGGGTGAAAAATTAGCTTATATTCCCTCAAAAGCTGAATTTTCTAATGTCAATGGAGAAAATGAGGAAAAATTTTTAAAAAATGAATAATTGGAAAATTTTATAAAATTTTCCAAAGTCAAAATGAGTCAAATTTTGAAATGGCATATCCCAGTCAAATTCAAAGTTCCAAGTGGAAAGTGAAATGGAAGTCAAAAGTATCACGTTGTTTGCATGAAATGTCACATATGGCTAAAAGTCCACCTTAGATAAAATTCAAATATCATGCATTAAAATTTGATGGGGCATAGTCTAAGTCTAAACTTTAATAAAGTGGGTGGGGATTGGACCCCACCTCACTCCTAATATAAGCTACGTAGGAGAAAATCCAAGCAACAATACACACATGCCCATTCAACCTTCCAAGCATGAAGTCAACATTGCCATGTGACCAGTCAAAGGTTGATAAATTGAGTTTTTATTAAACTTTATTTTCACGTTGTTTTCACATGTTATGGTAGCAGTCACCACTTGTACACGGGGTACCTCATTTCAGCTCCACGCAGCCACTCCAATCAACACTTTAGCAGCACGTTGGAATTGGGAACCAATATTACGTGGGAATTAAACTCTACTTATCTCAACTTATCATCATCTTATACACATAGTCAATGCATGGAATTATTTACACATGTTTGGAGGATCGTGGGTACATGGGACAATGTTGATCTAATGGTAGTTCACAACAGTTATATAATTGTTTATGTGGTAGTCTTCAACAGAAAAATGTGGGATATGTTTCCCTTATTTACCACATGGTTTCACACCTGTGCCACATAAACTCATACATTTCCATCTAAGGAAGACTCATTACCACTTCACAACATGCTACATAAGTTCCTTTTCCAATTGGAGAACTAAACATTGCTTTGAGATTGCCAATCTCAACCATTTTTCATTGCATTGGTCATTGTGATTTTCTCTCATAGTTCTATTTAAATGAGTCATTGGCTCTCATTTGCAATCATGTAATACAATCTATTGGGCTTGAGGACGTTGTTATATGAGATTTACAATGGCAGACAAAAGTATCTCCCTTGGGTCGGTGGCTAACCTAGAACAATAGAGAGACAAGTAACACAATGCTTTTCCTCAAAGTAAATAGATTATGGAGTGAGGCCTACCTAGAATCCTTCATACACTTCTCTCCTTATTTAGCTTGGAAGCTCCAATTCTAGCTTCAAATGCCAAAATTATAACATTCATAGTCAGATAACACAAGCCAAGAAACTACGAGATCTATGCAGTATCATATAAGTACTTCATTCAATAGATAAACATGGTATTGTAATATATGAAATAAAAAAATCACATATAGGAAACAATGAATTATTTCCATCAATATAGATGGAAGGATATTACAACCATAAGCATCAATTGATATTATACTAGAGCTTCTCCAAGTTGAGCTCCTTTCCTTGTGACAATATGCACCTCTAATCAAGCAAAATGCATGAAATAATAACCACTCACTACAACAGGATGAGGGAAGAATCACTCTCCAAAAGCCAACTCCCAACCACATAGAAGGCCAGGAATATATAGAGAAATAGGGTAAGTTGGGAGTTCTTATCCAATTACCAATCTAAGTTTTAAGATCCACCTCTGATGGAGGGATTGGATGAGAGGATAAGTGGTGAAAACTCGAAAGTAGGGTAGGATAGGATATAAATGTTTTATCAAAGTTATGTAGTTAGAACAACAGGCTCTGGAAACTCCTAGAAGGGGAAGCTTCCGGAATCCTGATCATTCTCCTAGATTTCTAGAACCAATGCAAGTGCAAAGGGGAGAAACCTGATGATGACCAATGCAGGCGACTATGGAGCAACCCAGATTGCACCCTTGTAGGATTACATGGAGCATTGGTCCTCAAACCAGATCAGATGATGTATCTTATCACTGAAACTCCAGGGAATGAAGGGAACATGGTTATGGATTTGTAAAACAAGGTGACAAGGGGGAATAGGATGTTGATTGATCCCATTAAGAGGCTCACTAATTGGATGTGAAAAGATGGACTATAACAGAATGCCCCCTAAAGCGCAAAGTCATATATGACTAATGAGTGAAGTGCTTTACCTTGTGACAAGTTGGGATCAAGGACAACCACCAAGCTTCATCTATTACAATGTATTTACAATATGACATCTTTGTTTGTTGAGGGAGGCATAACCATACTCAACTCATAAGCTAACATAACATGTATAATGATCAAAATGTGTGTCCACAGATGCAACTAGTGGACCCATGACTAGATGTCTATCTATATGATCATGACCATCATACATTCTAATCTTTTTATAACTCTTGAAATCACAGCCTAGATGGATGAAACTAGATCTAGAGTCTTCTATCTCGTTCACACGACCAACTAATGTATGAGTCTAACCATGTGAATCAATGAGCTGGAGTCAAACATGGTAGACATTTTCTGATTATTGGTCAATGATGTAAGTCGTTAATAGACATGAGAGAAACTACCAATGATGTGAATGGCTCTCAATGTACTATAGTAAACTATGCATGGTGTGAATGAATGAGTTGATTTTGAACACCACACAAAATCTTTCGGTTGAAGGCCATTGATATAAACTTGTCACAAAGAGCGATGAAACTTTCTATTGATATATGCAAGCACCAAGGTACCAAAGCTGTGTTTCTAGGTCAAATTCCTGGATGATGTGCACATATTGATAGGAATTGACCTGTCACAAGAGGGCATTGATGTATTCCCCATCAATGACATAAAACATGTATCATCATTGAGACATAATGATTAGAATGATGTTGATGTGGAACTCAATCAGTAAAGGCAAACATGAAATGAAGTCTTAAGAGTATTGAAGCAAAGATCAACTAAATGACTTCTCTTGAACACACTGGCAACACTGAATCCAGTAGGCAGCATTGAGTCAAAACCAAAATGGAGGCTCTGAAAATGGTATGATAACCAAAAGACAAGCAGATTACCCAACCCAAAATCCACATAGATGAAGTGGAAGAGTGTCATGTTCAAGAGTGACTCGCTGCAATTAGCAAAATGGAATCCCTTTTTCTCGCAATTTCCCTAACCATACTAGTCATTACCTCTTTATGTTTTAACAATCTTGAGGAGGATAACATATGATTAATCTGTGAGTTCATCCTTCAGATGATTCCCTCTAAGTATATTTAGCAAACCTTGATAAAGAGTGGTTCGTCCCCGTCATGATCAATGAGTATATCATTGTTTTGATCTTTTAGCAAGTCCAACGAAGGTAAAACTAAACTTCTTTTTCATGTTTAGAGAGTTTGAAAAAGAGGCAGAAAGGAAAACTCTAGATGTCTCTTTTCATAGATAGTCCAATAGGTCTGAAAAGGTAGAAAACAATACCCAGTAGAATCTCTTAGCCATGTTTGAACAAGGTATTCGTTCTTCGTGGCTAGTCTATCTTAGTCTGGAAAAGGTTTAAAATTATACCTAGTAGACATATTTTCATTTCCTTTTATGACTTCGAAAAGACAGGTTCTCTACAATCTTTTCATACTTTGGGAGTCTGAAAAGAGCTGAAAGAGGACTCCAAGGGGGTTTCTTTTTCGTATGTTTATAGAGCTTGAAAAAGAGATAAAAGTATAATATTTGGTCAAAATAACTTGTTCAAAACATGATAAAAACCTGCTAACATCTGTCATCTTGCTGAAAACACCACAAGAAGGATTAAACATACTTGTTTCATAGTAAAAATGAAGTATATCTATGCCAAAACACTAAAAAGGAATAAAATAATGAGAAAATTACCATAAATATACAAAATGACTTTTCATTTTCACCATTTCACATTTTACCTTCACAGTGAGTATTTGGAGCCCTTTTTTCCCTCTATCTTCTGTAGTTTATTATGTCCAATCTAGGGAATCATTTCAAGTGCCTTCGATTCTAGGTAGGAACTAAAACCTTTCACTATCTTTCCATGGTTCATTTTTGTGTTTTCATGCATAACTTCAAATTTTTTGAGGCCCCTGGGTTCACAGAAGAAGCCCTGGGACCAATGTACCCCCCTTTTGTCGCAAAAGTTGTTGCACCTAGCCAGAGGAACACCAAACAAAGAGGTGCAACACTCTGGTAAACATTTTTGGGGTGTGTTGGCCACATTTCTCTAAGTTCTATTTTAGTTTTGCCTCAAATTTTGTCAAGTTTTCTGCATGGGAAAGAGCTTAATGGATTCCTCGTTGACATTTTCGGTGCCCACTAGCACAAAATGGAATTCATTTCGAGAGAAAGAGAATATGAGGGACAATATTTGAATGCATAAAATGACCCTACTACAATCCAGGCACTCAAAAAAGGTGTGTTATTGAAGTTCTTATGGCTTCCTAATATGAGGCAACAAATAGAGTTGTTGAAATACCTTGTCCGTTCTGGGGATATTCAGGCAAAGGTGTTCAGGTTTGGGGAGAAGCTACTTGAGATATAGGTAGATGATATTTACTTTCTGACAGGTTTTCTGAAGAGATTTTCCCTCATCCCTCTTCTAGGTGGAAGAATTGGCAGTGAGACGGTGAAGACTATATCGCTACCTATTGCAAACCTCGAGCCCATCCTACGAGGGATGGGAAGATCAGTATAAACGATGTAACCCAATTACCTTTGAGAATGATCTTGTTCATTATTTCAAGATTACCAGGCCACTTAACACTACATGTAGTGAGTAGATCATACATGCAGTATGGGATAGAATTTCTAGAGCTGACATTTGTTAGAAAATTATATATTACAGAGCAATGGAACACATAGAATATTGCATAAATATAAACACATAAAACACATAAAACCAGAGAGACACATATACGTGGTTCACCCATTTTAGGCTACGTCCACCCTGAACAGCAAATCCTTCCTTTCTATTATCCAGCAAAATGAAGAGACACAACCTACAACAGATCCACTGTAATATTCTCTATTTTCTCTCACAGTCTCACCTCTCTGTTTCTCACTCAAAGAATACACATCTGTTACACAACCTCAATACAATGCTCTCATATAAAGAGAGGGGTTGCCTTCTAGGGCAAAAAAACCCTAAACTAAACATAAGTTCTACTGTGAGTTCATTCGCCTAATGAACGGCCTAGATTGGCTAGAAATTACAATACTTTTACAAGGCAATTTTACATATGTTTTTAGCTTCGGGGTGCTACCCCCGAAACCCCTGCTAGGGGACTGCTAGCCCCCAGACCCCCCAGCCAGGGGGGATTAGCCCCCCCAAACCCCCACGGGGGAGCAAGTCCCCCTCGCACCCCCCCCGCATGGACGGGTGTAAAAACTTCGTCGGGTATACATCCAGCTAAAACAAAGACCTTTAAATAATCATGCTCCACACCCATCAATCTCCCACTTGGAGAATGATTGTAGCAACTCCACCACTACTTCATTTGCTGGACAATGACTCCTCTTTGGAATTAGCTATTTCTCATCTTCATCATCATCCTTGAAGACCAATTGATGTTGATCATATTCTAAGTTTCTCCCTTGTTACAACTTTTATTAGCATATCTGTAGGATTCTGGCTTGTGTGTATCTTTTCCTGGTTCAGCTCTCCATCTTCCAACACTGATCGTATGAAATGGTACTTGAGCTGTATGTGTTTAGTCCTAGAATGAAATGTTGAGTTCTTTGCAAGATGAATGGCACTTTGGCTATCACTGTATAATGTGCCCATATCATGCTCGTTACCCAATTCACCCATAATCCTTTGTAACCAAATAATTTCTTTACTAGCCTCTGTAGTAGCAACATACTCTGCTTCTCTTGTTGAAAGTGCAACAACACTTTGGATTTTTGAAAGTGCTCCTCCTGTTATCTCTGTCACCTGCCATATCTGCATCAACATATCCCTGTGGAGAAATGTTTGAACCACCAACGCATAATGCTTGATTCATGGTAAGTTTCAAATATCTAAGAATCCATTTCACTGCCATCCAATGTTCCTTTCCTGGATTGTTCATGTACCTTCTTACAACTCCCACTGCATGTGTAATAGCAGGCCTTGTGCAAACCATTGCATACATTAAGCTTCCAACTACTGATACATATGGAACTTTAGACATATAATCCATGTCTTCTTTAGTCTTTGGGCTTTGAAATGGCTAGCAAAAGGTGTACTAACTAGTTTTGCATTGTGCATATTAAATCTTTTCAACACCTTTTGTATGTACTCATTCTGAGACAATGTTAATTTGCGATTTTTCCTGTCTCTAGTTATTCTCATACCACGGATTTGTTTTGCAGCTCCCAAATCCTTCATTGCAAATGATTTTGCCAATTTTATTTTGAGCACATTTATTTCTTGCATGTTAGACCCTGAAAAAAGCATGTCATCTACATACAATAACAATATAATATAACTGCCATCATTTTGTTTTTTCCAGATGAACATAATGATCAGAGTTACATCTAGTATAACCATGTTCAGACATAAACTTGTCAAATTTTAGATACCACTGCCTTGGATCCTGTTTTAAGCCATACAAGCTCTTCTTCAACTTGCACACTAGTTTCTCCTTCCCTTTTACCTCATATCCTTGTGGCTACTGCATATATATCTCTTCCTTCAAATCCCCATGGAGAAAGGTTGTTTTTACATCTAACTGCTCAAGATGAAAATCTTTAGCTGCTACTAGACATAGAATAGTTTTGATTGAAGTCATTTCCACAACAGAAGAAAATATCTCATCAAAGTCTATACCCTCTTTCTATGCAAACCCTTTCACCGCAAGTCTAGCTTTATACCTTTTTCTACCTCCATCTTCTTCCTTCAACTTGTAAACCCATTTATTCTACAATTTAGTTTTACTTGTAGGCAACCTGACTAAGTCCCAAGTCTGGTTATGATTAAGGAGTCCATCTCTTCTTCCATGGCTAGCTCCCACTTCTTCCTGCTTTCAACCTGCATTGCTTCTTCGTAACATTCGGGTTCACCAGAATCAGTTAATTATAAATAATATAATGAAGGAGAGTATCGTTCAAGGCGTATACTTATCTTGGTAGACCTTCTAACAACACTTTCAGGTGTTTGGGGTGCCTGTTGCTATTGTGGTTGTTGTTGTTGTTGTGGTTGTTGATTATTATTTTTTTCAGGCACCTTTACTTTTCAGTGACCTCATCAAGAACTATGTATTCCTTGTTTTCTTTTTCTTGTTTCCTTTCCTGCAACTGATTCTTATAAAAGACATTTTCATTGAATATTAGATCTCTGCTCCTAATTATTTTGTGATTTTCATAATCATATAAGCGATAACCAAAATCATTAGCAACATATCCACTAAAGGTACATTTCTTTGATTTTGCCTCAAGCTTTGTTCTAGTTTCTTTATTAATATGGACAAAGGCCTCACAACCAAAAGGCTTTAAAAATAAGTAGTTTACATTTTTACCTATCCATGCTTCCTCTGGAACACCACCATCCAAGGAACTTGAAGGCCCTCTGTTTATTAGATAAATAGCAATGTCTACAACATATGCCCAAAATTGTAAAGGCAATCCTGCATGCAATCTCATGCACCTTGCACGCTAGATGATTGTCCTGTTCATCATTTCTGACACACCATTTTCTTGTGGTGTTCCTGGAACTATCTTCTCTCTGCGAATTCCATTCTCTGAAAAGTACCTATCAAACTCTTTGCTGCAATATTCACCTCCATTATCTGATCTAAGACACTTCAATTTATTTCCTATCTCAATCTCAACCAAAGATTTCCATTTCTTGAAAGTATCAAATACATCATACTTATTCTTAATACAATAAATCCAAGTTTTTCTAGTTGCATCATCAATAAAAGTAACATAATAACGAGAGCCACCAAGAGATGATACCTGAGTAGGTCCCCATACATCTGTATGCACAAGCTCTAATTTTTCGCTCTTCTTTTCTTAACTCTAAGAAATCTGACTCTCTTCTGTTTTCCATAAATGCAATTCTCACAAAAGTCCAAATCAACATTCTTCAAACCCGACAACAAATTCCTTGAGTGAATAATCTTCATCCCCTTCTCACTCATGTGTCCGAGCATATGATGCCATATTGCTGCATCTTCTCCTTTGGAAGTTAAAGCATTAACGGAGTTTGAAATACCATTTCATAAATACATTGTACCAACCTTTTCACCTTTTTCTATTACCAGGGCTCCTCTGGTGACCTTCCAAGCTTTATTTGTGAAAGTTGTCACACAACCTTCACCACCTAACTACCCTGTTGAAATCAGATTTTTCTTCAAATCTGGAACATGCCTTACCTCCTTTAGTAGCCATTGGTTTCCATTCTGCTGTTTTGCAAGAACCTTACCCATTCCAACAATTTTATAGGGTTTATCATCACCCAAATGGACTTGTACAAAACCTCCTTGAACATAGTGATGAAAATATTTATTATCAGATGCGGCATGGAATGAGGCCCCTGAATCTACCACCCAGGAATCAGTAATATTTTCGAAAGAAAGAATCAAAGCATCTTGTAACACCTCACCTGTCACATTTGCTTCATGATTGTTTTCTTGTTGTGCCTCTTCTTCTTTTCACTTCTGAGATCTACAGTCTTTCTTTAGGTGTCCTTTCTTTCTGCAATTCCAACACACTATCCCTGATCTGGACTTGGATCTACCTTTCCTTGATTTACTACGATATCCTGAGCTATTTTCTCTTTCCATTTTTCTTCCCCTAGACTCTGCACTCAAAGCATTACCTGATGTCTCATCGGAGATTTTCCATCTCATTTCCTTGCTAAAGATAGCAACAACAACATCATCAAACTTTAAAGTTGTAGATCTAGACACAGAGTTGCTAATGGCCATTACTAAACCATTCCAACTTTCTGGAATTGAGCACAAGAATAACAGAGCTCTAACTTCATCATCAAAGTTTAAACCCTATAGAACTTAATTGGCTTGTAACAATATTAAAATCATTTAAATGGTCTACAACATATCCACTTTCTGACATCTTCATATTAAATCACCGTTTCATAAGAAATACCTTGTTTGAGGCTGAAGGTTTTTCATATAGTTTCGCCAATGCCTTAATCAAATCCTCTATCATTGTTTCCTTCAAAATGTTGAAGGCGAACAATGTTTCAAGGCACAACCGTACTGTTTCGAGTGCCTTTCTATCGAGAAGGTTCCATTCTTCATCTGTCATACCCGTCAGCATCTTTGTTTTTCTGCTTAATGGTAGGTACAGATCTTTTTGATACAGATAATCTTCCATTTGCATCTTCCACAACGAGAAGTTTTGGCCATTAAATTTCTCGACCCTAAACTTACCATCTTCCTCCATTTCTCCCACTCGAACCAGGAACCCTTCTTTCCTGTGAGTTTATCAGCCAAATAGACCTTTGGCTTTGATACCAGTTGTTAGAAAATTATATATTATAGAGCAATGGAACACATAGAATATTGCATAAATATAAACACAGAAACGCATAAAACCAGAGAGACACAGATATACGTGTTCACCAGCTTGGGCTATGTCCACCCAAAAGCTAGTCCTTCCTCCTATTATTCAGCAAATGAGAAACACACCTACAACAAATCCGCTATATTTCATATGTTTTCTCTCACAGTCCCACTCTCTATTTCTACCAAAAATACACATCTATTAAACGCCTCAATACAATTCCCTCAATACAAGAGAGGGGTTTCCTTCTAGGGCAAAAAACCCTAAACTAAACATAAGTTCTACCATCAGATCATCCACCTAATGAATGGCCCAGATTGACTAGAAATTACTATACTTTTAGAAGACAATTTTACATCTATTTTTAGCTTCAGGGGTGCTGCCCCCAAAACCCTCGAACCCCCCAACTGGGGGGGATTGGCCCCCCCGAATCCCCACCGGGGGGACAAGTCCCCCCCGCACCCCTTGCATGGAATGCCGTGCAAACTTCCTGGGGTATACATCTGGCTAAAACAAAGACCTCTAAATAATCATGCTCCACACCCAACAACATTATTCAACTTGAGCTAGGGTGTCTTGGTCAATTTGAAGGAACATATTATTAAATCAAAGGAAGGGAAGTTGAATAACTTTGAGTATGGCATGATATTAGTCTATTTTTCTCTAGAGAGGGTACCATTTATGTAGCCTTAGTAGATTGTACTCGAGCCCATCGATTCGAGGACCCCACGACTAAGGAGATGGATAGATCATATGAGCCGACATGCAGGTTCATCAACAATCAACTTTTCACCATCCTTCTTTAGGTGGTTGAGAAGACAGTTCATCATTATTGATGATTATCCTTTCACAAGGATGTACTTTTGGGATGATATTGAGCTTGTGTTTCCTTAGGGTGAGAAATGGGATGCTTCACGTAAGATACTGTGACCATTAAGTTTTTTAAAATTTTATGATTTGTTTTGTGATTTTTTATCCTCGAGAGATGAAACTATTTTGATGTTTCATGTAGATATCATACCTGTTCGACCAATAGGTGCTAAATATCTCTGTCACATAGAGAGAAAATGAGAGAAGGAGGTAGTGGAACCAGTATAGGTCGATGCAGTAGGACAGGATGTGCTACGGGATATTGAGGTAGTTGAGATCCTATCAAAGGTGGAGCACCACATGGAGGGACTGATGCATGGGATTGATGAGACCATGGTCGATCAACTTCCACTGTGACTTTAGTAACACACTATTGAAGTTCCTAGTCATATTGGTTGATTACAGGGCATGATAACTCGTGCTGTGTCGTTTTATCATGAGCACCATTAATTTTTCTACTTAGATGTTTTACATGTAGCTTTTATATGTGCGATGTAGCCATATGTGTCTCGAGGCACACATTTTGTAAATCCAAACTTAAATATAATATATATATATATAATATATATATATATATATATATATAATATATATATATATATATATATATATATATATATATATAATATATATAATAGAGAGAGAATATATAGATATAGATATAGATATAGTCAATGTTTCCTAGTTCTTGTGTTGCTTTCAATATGTTGTGATGTGAATTCAGAGTTATTTACATTCGTTGCAAATGTCTATCTAAAACAAAATTTTCTAGGGCATCTGCTAATGTGTTTAGATTTCTAGAAATATGTTCACATTGTATGAAATCTAAATGCCTTTCTAGAATATGCACTCTTAGAACCATGCAAAGGATGGTGGGATTTCTCACTGAATAGATATTAGCGAGTTGAAGTGCTACAAGCTGTGAGTCAAGCCTTATGACTATACAGTGGATACCATGTGAAATAACATGAGTTAGTAGCTCCACCATTGCACTATACTTAGTGATGTTGTTAGTAGAATGACCAACGTAAATCCCTTGCATGCTCACTATCTTACGATTTGAAGGAAACATAGTCCACGACACCGAGGATAGGTTTTGAGTACTAAGGCTAGCACCATCGACATAACAAAATACGGTTCGAGATAGGTTGACATCTGCAATCCAAAAGTAAAAATAATCAACAGAAACCATGAGAAACACTAAAAAATGCACTACAAACACACTCAACACACCTATACACAATATGTACACAGTGTACTACACATGGGATCAAGCATTGTATTTTTTGAGGTACAACCCATTTCTAGGTTGTGCAAGAGGAACTACATCGAGATATACTAACTCATAGGCCCCTTTTCCAAGGACACGCTTGACAATGTATGGGCCCAACCACATAGGCTAGAACTTTCCTGGGCCTAAGTTATCGACCTCCTAGTCATATAAAACAACCATATCTCCTTCCAAGAAGACTCTAGGATTGACACTTTTGTCATATTGCACTTTGATGTGTCATTTATGAGCTTCATAGGCTAACACAACATCACTTCGAGTTTCATCTAAATGAGTTAGATGTAAAAGATGCTCCTCCTCTCCGAAAGTATAAGGAAGAAGTTCAATAGCTAGGTTTAGTGATGGAATTTCATATTCGATGGGAAGGATTGTTTCTAGACCATAAACTAATTGGAAAGGTGTGAATATGGTAGCAGTCCTAACTGAGGTTCAGTATGCCCACAAAGCAGCATAGAGAAGCAAGTACCAGTCCAATTTATGGACCTCTATCATGTGTTGAAGCATAGTTTTAAGAACTTTTTTCATAGCCTCAACTTTTTCCTTATCTTGAGGATAATAGGGAGTGGAATTTTCATGTGAATGTCCCAATTTGGTAGCTAATTCAGTCATCATATGATTCTAAAAATTCTTCCCATGATCTGTAACTATTGCTTGTAGAGCACCAAACATAGCAATAACGTGATTAAAGAAAAAATAAGAAGTCGTTTTTCTAGTGTTGTTAAATGTAGGCATCGCTTTGACGCACTTAGTAAAATAGTCAACAACGATAATGATATAGTCATGCCCCATAACTGAATGAGGGTTAAATGTCATAAATTTGATTCCCCATTTTGCAAAGGGACCAACGACAAAAATGAGATGCAACAGAGAAGGTAGAGCACAAATTTTACGATCACAAATCTCGTACATATGACACTTCTCGACTGCGAGGATACAGTCATGAAAAATGGTGGGCCAAAAGTAATCAACGTGTAACATCTTTTGCGCTGTAGCATAACTAGATAAATGTACGTTGTATGCCCCTGAGTGGTATTCATTCAAGACTTTCTCAGCATCCTCAAGAGTGAGGCACCTCTATGAAATTGTATCGATACCATGATGGTAAGGGTGTCATTGATAATCAGATAATTTTGGGATTGGTACTAGATACGTTGTTGCTTAGAGCGATAGGTACTAGGTTGAAAAGTCTAGGTCTGAAGATAGATCAGAAAATCTCCATACCATGGGTTAGATGATGAGATGAGAAACAATGACTTGTCTGGGATGGAATCTTCATATGTAGATTTAGCATGAAGGGAAGGAAGATCACACATTAGTTTGGTGAAAACTAAGGATTTCTTTGACTTGATTTGATGAACTCCAAGTCGAACTCTTGGAGAATAACGATCCACTTAGAGTATATTCCCCCTAGTAATTGACATGACAATATGTATGTCAAAGGGTTGTAATAAAAAACAACCATAGTTTTCCGAAGAAAGATGTGATGGTGAAATCTCTAGATGGCTTGAACGATCGCCAAAGCTAACTTTTCTACATGAGTATACTAGATCTCGATATCATTGAGGTCCTGACTCAGATAATAAATGGGATGCTCAATCCCCATATTGTCTTCTTGGACCAAAACCATAGCTATAGTAGATATAGCGACATAAAGATATAGTAAATAGTCAGGGGGATATAAGAGATATGCCTAAACTAGTACATCTTTCAAGGCACCAAATGATTTATGTGCAGTGTCATCCCAATGGAGGGAAATCACTTTCTTTAGTAAGCAAGTAATTCCTTTGTTTAGTTCAGCGTAGTTAGGAATCAACCTCCTCAAGAAGTTAGCTTTCCCTTGAAGTCTTTGTAACTAAACGAGGGAGGAAGGCACACACAAGTCAATGATTGCATGGACTTTTAAAGGATCAATACGAATTCTTTATTTCAAAATAACAAAATGAAGGATTCAACTAAAACCAACATAGAACACACATTTGTGCAGGTTAAGTTGAATATTATAATGTCTACAATGGAGAAAAATGGTCTATAATATCTTAACTTCAAATGAAGAACAAGATGCTTTGATGTATAATTTTTTTACTATTCCTGGTTTAATCGAAATATCAAGAGGAATTGTTTCTTTAATATTCAAAAGGTAATTTTTAGTGTTGATCTCATGAATGGAGATGGAATTCATAAAGGGTTTGACGAAATTAGGTATGTACACACTATTGAGATTATCTTTAATAATATATGGGAAGGAGGAATGATGATGATGTTCATCCCACGATGCATCGTCTGACATCATGATCTTCGTGATGCTTTCATTGGTAGATAATATACGTGAGAATGGATTAGAGGGCATTCCATAATCTAGTGATCGATCTACCCAATTGATTTAATAAAAGGTATGGGGTGCACAAACCGAATAGATGGCTTCATAATCTTGCTGAACGGAGCTAAGGGACATTTGGTTACAAATTATTTTTATGTCAGTTTCATTAGGTACAATCCATGGATCAACTAGGATCATAGAGGATGATATCATGATATAAGCGACTGAAGAGGAGGAGATGGAAAGTAGAGGATGAGGGAGTGAAAAGGTTCCCATAAGTGATGAATCCTTCAACAATACAACTCAGACATGCTGACAGGACTGTAGAGCTTCCCCTATAAGAGGGACACTTCCACTAACATTGGAATCAAAGGTGAAAAAGGTAAGTTGATTTATGGCTACTATCCCACCATCATGAGGGAAGGTGATCATCCGAAAGTAAGTCGAAATGATGACAACCATAGCATAAACCCATGTACATCCCAATATAATATTATAATCCAAAGGTCCATTAATAAATTCTACTTCAATGGAAACAGTTTTGCCCCACAGTTCCACTTAGAGGGAATTCATAATCCCATAACGTTTATATCTCCTTCCATCAAATTCTATTACTAATGTCGGTTGACTCAATTGGGATGAACCAATTTCCTTCCAGAACGACATGGACATGATGCAAGTCAAGGCTCCCTTGTCCACAATAGCACGATGAATTTTCTTACCATGGACAATGACTTGAATCATAAAATCTAATTCAGCTCGAATTTGAGGGGTATATTTTTAGTGAGATAAAACCACTAGGTTTGAATCTGATGCATCCACACATCTGATAACTGACAACAAGGCCTTCTTTTGGGTGGGACAGTTTTGTAACACCTCAAGATTCAACATAGTTGATGGAGACTGAGCCAACTCTTCAACTACGTTGTAAATTTGAGTGGCTCTTGAATGAGGGTTGAAAGTAGATTTATGGATAACACCCTTTGGAGGCTTGAAATTAAATTTTGTAGGAACCAGAGGTGGAACATGATCAAATGAAGGTGGTGATGAACTAACAGGTTGATGAGTAGCCTGACCGTTCAGTGGATTCACATTACCATAGTCCTTATTCTGAGTGGCCACCATCATTAGGGGAATTTTGAGGTCTAAAATGGGCCTTTTAATAAATATGTACAACCAAAATAAACTTTATAAGAACCAATAGGATTCAAGATGATGATGTCAACCATGGGGGGTGATTCACCATTTTTGGAGTAAAAAAGTAAAACGATCAAAAAATAATAAAATAATAAAACTACTTTTTCAACTCGTATATTCAGCGTATCGCCCTAAGGTTTTACTCTAATTTCAAGCAGGAGTACTCATTGGATGCAAAATTTAATTCCTCATCCAAGGAGTACCTATGTTGCATACTTTCGATGGACCCTGCTACATGAAAAATGAGAAATACATGAAAAAACGCGATTGCAATCACGTTTTTCATGTATTTCTCATTTTTCGTGTAGTAGGGTCCATCGAACATATGCAACTTGGATACGCCTTGGATGAGGAATCAAAATTTTGATCCAACGAAAGTTTTCGCTCAAAATGTGAGTAAACCCATAGGGAGATAAGTTGAAAATACGAGTTGAAAAAATATTTTTTTCTTTGTTTCCCTCTAAAATTTGATGATGTCATCTAATATTATTTTATTATTTCCATTATTATTTTACAATTTCGTTAGGAGGCCCATTTTAGACCCCAAAACTCCCTAATGGACATCATATTTTAGCTTTGAGGAGGAAAGCATCAAAACCGCATTAGAGGAAGAAGTGTCCCTAGCAACCATATGAGTCTCCACATAGGGAAATGGTTTAGTTAACACAATGGGAGAAGCGTATGATTTAAGAAATTGATTCAATTTGTTGCAATGTGGAAAATCATGTGTAAATTGATCCTCACTACAAATCAAGCATGGGTATCGAAGATTTTTTTTCTCATCGAAAGACGAATTTGTTTTATTATCTTGCAGTGAGGAATCCTCCTATTTCTTTACCTTTACCTTTCTTCTTGCTTCCAAGTTGTTGTTGAGACTTACATTTGTCAAATTAAATGATATTTATCTAGGAAGTAGAAGCTACAAGAGGATAGGTTTGAGGGTTTTGAGCAGGAGAATTAGGATAAATACTGAATGGTTTACTCACCGATTGTGAACTAGAAGAACCTATAATGCCATCGACAACATGAGAATATATACTAGGTGGAGGAGAAAAATTATTTGAAAGTAACAGAGAATTTGGTATCTTATCATAGAACATACTTGATTGGGTATAAACCAAATCTAAATATTGAGCATGAGTAATAGCTTGCTCTTCGGTCACGACTCCACCTTTGGCCACATCTTCTGTTATGGGAGCTAATAGAGATTTGACAAACCATTCTGCTAACAATTTATCGGTAACGTAAGTCTTGACCAACCGGCGGTGATGCCTCCAATCATGAATGTGATCTGAAATGTGAGTGGAGTCTGATTGTAAGTTAGTCAATAGATCCTGTTGGGACAAGATCCCCTAGAGTTAGTTTTGGGGTTAAAAGCCCACGTTTTGGGGCAGAAAGCACAAATTTTTGTATGTAAAGTGTAAAGTCTCCGCAATATGTGGTCATGAAGCACATATATGTAGAGTGTCATAAAGGGTTTCTGCCCTTCTTTTGTGTAAGTTGTGTTGGCTTTGGAAGATCTACCCTTGGTCCGTGGACCATGAGATTGTATAGAAAGGAGAGTCTTAAAAGATTCTAAGGCATAACAATTAGATCTAAGTCTGGAGAACTTTGTAATGGGTCATTAGCGAAAAGAGGGAAGAGTATTAGCGTAGAAGAAAGGCTCTGATGTTCACAGAGGCCTAGGGCAGAAGTCAGCAGCTACGTGCGCGGATCCCTGCAGTTGAGTGCGCAGGGTAGTTAGAGTCTGTAAGAAGATCTGAAGCATTAATAAAGAAGATTACTTTGGAAATCTCTGTGTTTGATCTATTTACTTCTAATATGGATGAATGTGATTATGTTATGATGAATAATGGGTTTATAATTTAATTCTATATTCATGTGCGAATATGTATGTTTTACATTGTTATATGAATGCAAGTTATAATATCTGCTTACACGAAGAACATCTTAATGCATGTTGAAGTTATTAGAGACTTAAGTTGATCTAGGTAAACACAGGACTAAAAGTAATTACAAAGGAACATAAGTGTTTGATTTACCACTTTAGGGTTCGCAAAGGACATTCGTAGACCTTCAGGAAGGTCTAGAGGCTAAATAAGAGAAGTATATTGATAATCCCTAAAAGGCTTATCAATCTGCGCAAAGACAGAATTAGGGCATAAAACAACATCATAATCATCTCTACGTGTGGAAACTTGGTTCCAAACCCCCCCCATATTGTTTGGTGAGATGTCAGCCCACGCTCTATGGATTGATGCCAAAAGGGCCAGTAGTGTAGGGATTTTTTTGGTTGAATTAACGCTGAAACTGAGCCAAGGCCTACTAAGCCAACAAATGGTTCTGCTGTTGGGACCGAGATATGCATAAAGAGATGTGTGATGTCACATCACTGGAATCCAATAAAGAAAAAAATTGAAGAATGGTTGGATAGAAATATCCACGAAGTCACGGCGTAGGAAGATAGACATCCACGATTGACAAAAGAACAGTGGTTGGATAGATATCTATACAATGAGATACATGAAATTTTCTTTCATTTCTTTCTAGTTGAGTTATATGAGTGGATCGCTAAATTGGCAGACGACCAAGGAAGGTGGAGGCTTGAAAGTCCGATAGTGTGGACCCCTAAGTTAGTGTGGAAATTGGAAGCCTCTTAGTATAAGATCGCATGTGTTGTCAATCACTGGCTTGATCGTATCATAGGAGGATTTGTGACAGAGTTCGCAGTCAATACCTCGGTCAGTTACAGCGATGTAGAGCATCGATTCTTAAAGGGACCATGAGGTAAGTATTTAAGGTCTTTAAATACTTGGATTAAGTTTCTCTTGTGTGAAAAGCAGGTTATGAAGTTACCTTGATGTTTGGAACTACATGAAGTGGAAAGATCTTCAGGGATAGAGGAAAAACAGGCCCTGAATATAGCGCATTGATTGGACGCCCTTTGTGTGATGATGAAGAATCAACACAGGCTTCACCATAGAGTAGTGTTAAGTTGATCAGACAAGGGTTCCTGCAAATACCCCATCCACCCACACCACCTCCATCTTCACCTCTGCCACATACGCCTTCATCCACACTCCCACCACCTCTGCCACTGTTCAGTATGGAAAATGCAGTAAAGTTTCCCATTTTCAAGGGGTTGGGAAATGAGGACTCAGACCAGTTTTGGTACTCACAAAGGTTGTATGGGAAGCTCAGGGTATTATAGATGATCAAATGAAGGAAGAAACATTGGTTGCTACATTTGCAGGAACGCGCGCTAACATGGTGTTGTGGCCACAACTACCACCCTATTGAAACATGCTCTTACGGCAAATTTTCAATGGGTCCCCTAGAAGTTTTATTTTCCATATTTTAGAATGATCTGTTTTATCACATGGATGTTAACTCCTTGCTCAGTCAAACTTTCAAGGCCTGATGGCTAAGCCATTAAAATAAACCTCTGCTGCATGGGTCATTCATGACACAGCCTGTCCCTTTATTCTCTCCCTTCATTGGGATCTTTCAATCTTCACAAACATGCATGGTACATTGGTACCCGCACAAACCATCACCCCTACCCTTATTATAATCATTTGTTGGTTTAACTCGCCAAACCCCCATTGCCTCATTATTCCATTACATTTCCTTATAGTGAAAATCCCTCCAAAGCATGTATAAACCCTTTTGGGCCCATCACAAATAACACAAGGCATTCATGGCTTTTGGACCTGATGGGTTTTATTAACTCAAATGTATATATTTCAGATCCAGAGCCCCATCGCAGATCGCTATTGGCCCAACCCCAAATCTATATATAAAGGCCGCATAAATATCTCATACTCGTCGATGATTATAAAACCAGGTGCATTAATTTTCAAGTCCAGCCTTATGGCCGGATACGCAAGTTTTTTGCTTATACCCTTGTGTTTCCAGAAAAGCATTGTAGTCAGGGTTTTCTAAAGGGAAGGGAAACCGTGCAGACCCAAAGGGATTTATGAACCTTAAATTATATGTGCTTTGGGTCTGTAGCCCCATCGCATTTCGCATATCAGTGGGAGCTCATGTCTTATGCACATATGCATCACTATCTACCAGACCCAATGCTATCATCAATTATATTTCACATATGTTTCAGATCTTGGGCTATATCACGCATCGCTGTCAGCCTTGCCCCAAAGATTATATATATAGTGCACCTCTATCTGCCGGACCCGCTGACAATTGTGAATCTGGGCATATAATATTTCAGGTCCGACATAATGGTCAGACTCGGGTTTTCCTGTGTATTTCTTTGTTTTTGAAAGATATTGAGGACGGGGCTTTTTCAAAGGAAATCCTATAAGGGTGATGTTGCGTGTAATGTGCCATCGGGATGCACCATTGCGACTCATTCGCAGCACGATTTTTGGCTAAACCAGGGGCCATTTTCTTTCACGATAGCTCCTTTATATTTTGCCATCTCCTTTTTTTGAAGTTTCGATGATGGAAAAAGCTATTCCTGAGTGTTTTTATCATATTTTATAATCATAGCTAATATGAACTATCTTTGCAAGCTAGTTTGAGTGGATCCAGCTACAGATGAAGGCACTGTATGTCAGGAAGACACCTCTGCACCACCAGTGTCAGTATTGCAAAACACACTTTGCTAAGGGGAGACAGAATGCCATAGTGCATAATGAAGGTGCTCTTGTAGTTCAGTGGAAGCATTCAGGACAATGCTAATCCACCAAAACCTCATCATCACAAGATACATTACAAAGCATGCCATATGTGGGGATGATTGGAGAGTCTTCATTTAGAATGATAGCCACTCCTCACAGGTGCTCAGAAATGATAGACAGCCCTCCCTTGTTCCAAGGAGATCCATCCCCTTCCCCAGGAAGGAGAATGCTCCACCAAGGGTGACCTCAGCTTGTCGGCAGTTTCACCAACCTTTTGCATCTGTACATACTGATCTGTGTAACAACAAGAGGGAATTGAAAGGTCATGGAAGTCCAAGGGTCATTCAAGGCCGCATAAGTATTACCTTCGAAGAAAGGATTGGGGCTTTTTATTTCCGAGAAGAACAATGTTGCTTTATTGTGAATGAGGAGGATTGTTTTTGAGGGAAGAGGGAGGCAATAGTTTCAACTCATTGTATTGTTTTGGATCAGAGTGTTGTCAATGGCATGGATGTAAATGTGATTTATATTTATGCATATTAATGACTTATAATCACTATTAGTCTTGTTAAATTGAATTTGATTTAGTTTCATGGTTAACTTGTGAATGATCTTTCATTTGAAACTAAATTAAACATCAGTTGCAGTTTTAATTCCATAGAAGAATGTCGATTCCTATATGAGTGATTGGATTGCAATTTAGCTTTAATACAGCCTTGTCCAGCTATGAATTCAGTGATTGATTCATTTGGACTTGAATCTATGCATGATGTTTAACCTTCTTTATCACGCTCCTGTTGAACATATATATGATGTTTAAACCTCTGTATCATGCTCTTGCACGATAGATTAGAGTAGCTAGGATTAGATTAGAGTAGTTAGAAGTAGTATAGATAGGATTTAATACATAAAGGTTAGCTGTTCATTTTTTTTATTTAATTGAGGTCTTCCTCCCAGAAGTAATCTTTCGACATGTTCAAACAGTTTACAGGGTCCCTTAAGACCCGTCGGAGCTAGCCATTCCAAACGAAAGCACGTTTAATTGGGGCTTGCGATCGGGTTAGTTCCCTTTTTTGGCATCATGCACATTTGTCATGTCAACTACTTGGTGCTAGAAGGAGGGCCTGAACCGCCCTCTCTAGCTTTTCAAGATTTCATCTATAAGTGCCACCCATGGATTCAAAAGTATTAATGTATGGATTGTAAAGGTTGGAGAGACCCTGCCACACATTTGAAATAGCCTCATTTTGAAGAAACAGATACCCCTCTGTTATAGACATATTTGGGCACTACAACCACAATCACATATGTCCATAAAACAAGGGCTTCTAAACCCCTAAAAGTTTTGTTTCATACCCTAAAGGAACAAGGTTAGCTGATTACATCATTTCCCAGAAGTTCTCCTTGAGAAACTACTCAGAACTGGTCAAAACTGGACTATCTCACTAGCTCCATGGTCAAGGTGCGATGCATCTCACCTATTACACATAGGGGGTGCGATGCATACTAAAAATCCCTTATGTAGGGTGCGATGGGTGAGAGTAGACAAATGGCAAAGGCATTTTGCTAGGTGGAAACCCAGGGAATCTTCTAGAAACTGCTCATATGACACTTGCCTCTTTGAATTCACCTAGGGATGAGTAAGAGATCATGAAATCTCCAAGTTGAACCAAGAACTATTAGAGAAATGACACTAATCAAAATCCCATAATCTGACTCACTCCCCTGCAAATATCTATATATGGATCCCTCATCCTAGAGATCTAGAGGCTGGAATTCTGTATTTTGTAAGGAAGTGTTGTTGGTTTCTTTTTGAAACATCATAGTGTTGGGTGATCTAGCTTTTCATGTGGTGAAGAGGGCTTTCATGTTGGGAGGATGGTGCTAGGTCAAACCAATGGGTTGTAATCCTCTCTTATACTACTTTTATCAATAAAGCTATATGAGTTTTCCTCCATATTCTTGTATATTTCTGAATCTTTCATTGATATATGCATTTGTATGGTTAATATATATATGATCCTATATTGTTTATGGTTATAAATCTCTATGCCTTGATGGTATTATGTTTCTTTGACTCTACAGGTGTTTCTTTGAAGCGAGACAAGTGAGGAAGGAGTGGCAAATCTCTATTAAAGGAGGGAGGAAACAAGCAAGGAGCCAAGCGAAAGATTGAGGTTGGTACTTTCTACTTCTCTCTCATCTATCTCTCATAAAGGAAAACACAACTAACTTTAGTTTGTCTGTTTCTAAGATAGCTACCCATCTTAGTGGGACTAGCAGCTCTGAATGGACACTAGTTTTCCCGATAACACCCTCTAAGTCCTGTTTCCGAGTCACCCAAGGAAGAGAGACTGTGGGAATATCCTATCACTCAGGAACAACCTATCAGATCACTTACTTGGGCTTACGCTTGTTCCCTCTCTCAGCTTTGCATATTTCACTCCTTACCTCTGACAACTAAGAGAAAGCCAAGGATCTTTACCCTGAGCAAAAAAACATCTGCAGCCACTTCTCTGGAGGACATTGTGCTAGAATCCTTGCAAAGTATCGACACCCCTTGGGCAGAAATTCCTGAGGATTCCCCTTCTAAGGTAACTCCTTACTCGATTTTCAAAATCCTAATGGAGAAGCCTCCAACCATAAGTTCCATGTCCATAGTATGGCCAACATTCCTCCTCTAGGTGGGAATCAGCCTCCACCTCCTCCTCCGGGAGCGAATCAACCTCCACCTCCTCTAGGAGCACTCCCTCCCTAGCTTGCATAGGATGTTGTAGCAGTACCTGGGCAACAGCATCCCTTACCCAAAAATATAGAAAGAGTGTTACCCAATTTCGACCCTGAATGGGGAGATATTGTTGATAACCATATTCGCTCTTACTTCCTAGCCTTACACAAGTTGGGGGTCACCAATGAAGATGTGGTGTGCCGCCTATTCTCTTTTACTTTGGCTATTGTAGCCTCCATGTGGTATTTCAGCTTGAGAATAGGGTAAATCACCTCTTGGGATGCTTTTCAACAGGCCTTTTTAGACAAGCTTGGTGATGAAAAAACACCTGTGGCCTTAGTTTTAGAACTATCCCATTTGAAAATGGAAACCAGGGAGAAGGTTAAGGATTTTAACATCCAGTTCAACACCTTGTTCAGCAGAATCCCAGCCGCTAGACCTACTAAAGAGGTGCTAATGGAATTCTATATCTCTGCTCTCCCTGTCCCTACAGCGAGGTGGGTTAAAAGGAGTAATGTGTAAACCTTACAAGGTGCTATCGATGAAGCGGTCAAAGTTGAAAATGAAATGATCAACCTCACATCATGCCACCCTACAACTGGAGAAAATAAAGCCTCTCAGAAATTCTAGAAGAATAATGGAAATGATAAAAAAGGGGCTGAAACTAAAGACAAGTACACCACAGATGTGGAAGGGTTGCATCGAATCATTAAGAAACTTACGAACATAGTCATTGATATGAAAAAGAATCATGGTGCGAGTACTAGTGTTAATGGAGGAGACTATAACAATAGAAAGCCCTTCAAGCCTTTCTATCATAAGAAAATAGAAGGTGGTCATGGTCAACTTGCATTGCCTACTCCACCCAATGAAATGGCTCTAAACACAGAAGGGTTGGCTCTTATTGGGTTGCTCCTTAATAAAAAAGAACTTGTGCCAGAGCTCAAACCAAAATAAGGAGGCGAGGAGGAATACCAAGTAGAAGAACCCTCGGATGAGGAAACCCAGATTAATGTGCTGTGGGATTTCCATAGTGATGAGAATGACAATGAAGGAGATAACATTACAGAAATCAATGCTAATGAAATCCACACGCGAAGTAAAGGACTGCTCCCAGATGTGACAAAGCCCTTAGACTGAACAAAGCAACATGTTCACCCTATGGAAGCATCTGCTCCCAGACTTCCTATCGAGAAGAGTAGACCTGGCAGTCAATCCAAGAATTCCCATGTTGCAAGTCACCGAGAGAATAAAAATGTATCTCCCACTGCAACACATGCTACTCAAGACGGTAAAATCCCATCTAAAAATGGCAAAATAGGTATGTTTACTCTACCATATCCTATTTATAACATTGATTACAATATTATGGATGATCTTAAGAAGTCTAGGGCTAATATCACCTATTTTGACTTGTTAAAATTAACACAACAAAGAGATTTGATGTTGAAAGCTATGAATGAGTAGAACTACAAAACCCCCACCACATCTAGGGGCCAAACTAAGAAACCAGTGTCCAAACCTATAAGTACCTCTTGTGCATCCCAAATACCATTAGCTATGGAGGCCACTTTACCTAAAATAAATCAAAAGCCCCAAGATGTCAGTGCACCCATGATAAGGAGGAAATCAAAATCTATGACTCCACCATTCCTTATCACATTCGAAATCTTCAACATGAATGTGCATAATTGCTTGGTAGACTCTAGCACCTCATCCACCGTTATGCCTTACACTATTGCTAAGAGACTTTAGGCAATACCCGATAAAATTGAAACTCGAATTATGCAGTTGGATAGAATGAATGTGAGAGTTATTGGGGAGCTGAAAGATGTGTTGATGTCGATGGCTGCCAAACCTTAATACACTCAAGTCATTGATATAGTGGCAGTGGATATATCTAAGGCTTATGGGATGCTGCTTAGTAGGGACTGGTCATCAAATCTAAATGGATATTTCTCAACTAATTGGTCCCATCGTTTGTTGTCTTAGAGGAAAAAAAGTGATATGTTAAGAGTGGATTGGGAAAGATACATGAAGTACGTGGTAATGGAACCAGACAGCCCCAATGAACCTGTAATGTTCTATAACTCTGTCCTTGGGAATTATAGTTTCGACGTTTATGACAAGAAAACTTGTTTCGGGGAGTGCAATGCAGAAATAGTCAAGGAGGCTTTGAAAAACACATAGTTGGAAGAAATAATTAAACACCCCCACAATCCAACTGATGAATTACCTTGTATTATAGTAGATGATAGGACTAATTTAATAGGAAGTAGTTATTTTAGTGTAACCTTAGAGTTTATTTTTGGGACACTCCACTTTGATGACTCTAATTGTCTTGAAAGTGCAGGTGTTGGGAGCATTTTCATTTGCCTACTAGGGAACCAACACCTGATGGCCAGCCGGTTAGAATGTGCACGCACCAGTAACACAACAGAACATGAAGGCTTACTGAAAGGCCTGAGAAGAGCCATTGAAAGGAATGTAAAAAATCTTAGAGTTTTTGATGACCCACAGATAATGGTGAACCAGGTAAAGAAAAAGATACATTGCAGTCCGCCACACCTGGTGAGGCACCAACATGAGGTATGGAGTTTAATTGGAAATTTTGATCCTTTCAATGTCACAAACATACCTCGAAAGTATAACCACGATGCCGATTTGATGGCTGCTATGGCTATGAAACTTTTGCCTAATCTTAGATTAAACAAGAATAAATTTTATGTTGAATTGATTTTCAGATCATCCGTAACTGATAACATCTCAAATTGGTAGGTATCCGAAGGCGATAATCAAATCCTTGAGTTGTTGCATTATGAAAGAACACTCAGAAACACAGCCATTAACAAAACGGAGCATGACGAACTTGTAAACAAAAGTGAAGACAAGGTGATATATTTCATTGAGAAATGTATTTACTTTTCATCTCTCATGAGTGAGCCAAGAGGTAAACACACAAAATTACAACACTCATAGCTGAGCCCATTCCAAGTTGTGGAAAAAATTGGTCATGGAATTTTAAGATTGAAAACCTTACAGGGAGAGACTGAAAAGCTCCCTGTTAATGACTAGCATTTGAAGAGATACTTCCAGTAGCCACCGCATTGGTGGTTGCTTGTTGAGTAGGTTAGAGTTCATTTTATTTTGTTGTTAGTTTAGTTGTATTCCTGTCCTTTCTTTTGTCTTTTGCCAAGTCTATTTTCCTATTGTTTTGAATTACATTCCTTTTCAGCTAGCTGATTGTAGTCCTCCAGTCTCATTCTACCTTTCATATTTGCCCTCGTTCACTTCTCTCGGCCTTTCCCTTCCTTATTGACTTGCTAATGATTTTGTTGTTCCTGAATCCATCATTTCCCCACAAATCAAGTAAACTTTCTATCATCCCATGAGCACTTGAGAATCAGCAGTGGAATGCAAAATGAAACCCCTCATTGGAATCTGTTGGGAACTGTGTGAGACCTGTTGATAACTTGGATATCTGGAGCATGTAGGGGCATCTTTATAAAGCAAAAAATTTGTAGCTATAGCTGGACTGGCATGGAGGAATGCTTCATTTGAATAAATCGACTTAGAACTAGCCTATACTTGCTTGTAAGGTTTATAGTCATTTGTCCCATCCACGACACTAAATGGTCCAATACCTGTTACTCACAAGTAAACCTCCTTTCATGGGCTAAGCTCAATATTTCATAACCTGTGGCAAATCTAATTGTGCTCTATTCCTTGTGCCTGAAACTGGAAGGAATTATCTGAAAACAAATAAAATGTCAAGTCCTTGTGCCAATCTGGAAGGACAGGTTGTTTGGGAAGCCGGTTAGAGTAAGGACTATTGCTGGGCTTAGAGTACCAGTTGACATAGAAAGCCCAACCTTGCTTAAGTGGTTTAAAAATATGGCATGATCCATGACTGCGCCTCATTCAATAAATGAAACATAGCACTAAAATTCTCAAATAAAGTGCAAGAAAAACATGTCTACATCAAGCTTGATGAGCAATAAAGAGTTGAGGCACACACCTAAACAAGTATGGACAGACCAGTGACGGCCCCAGAGGGATTTTTGAAAATGGGAAATAGGGAAAGGAAGGTCAATAAATCCCATAATAATAACCATTGGATAATGCCTGTCAAAACCTTATCAGTAAGAAGAAGCTATTTGTCTTTATCCCACCTGAAACAATTAATGTTAAAGTGGAACCCATGCCTATTCATTTATACGATTTCCATTTCAAGTTTATCTTAACACCTTGATATTTTATTGATCCAAGGTTTATTTGGAAATAGAGATAACTGGTTCGCCCAATAGTTTTCCATTTGTTGTGGTCACAATTACCACCCTATTGAAACATGCTCTTACGGCAAATTTTCAATGGGTCCCCTGGAAGTTTGATTTTTCATCTTTCTGAATGATCTATTTTATCACATGGATGTTAACCCCTTGCCGAGTCAAATTTTCAAGGCCTGATGGCTAAGCCATTAAAATAAACCTCTATTGCATGGGTCATTCATGACACAGCCTATCCCTTAATTCTCTCCCTTCATCAGAATCTTTCAATCTTCACAAACATGCATGGTACATTGGTGCCCGCACAAACCATCACCCCTACCCTTATTATAATCGTTTGTTGGTTTAACTCACCAAACCCCCATCGCATCATTATTCCCATTGCATTGCCTTATAGTGAAAGTCCCTCACAACGCATGCATAAACCCTTTTGGGCCCATCACAAATAACACAAGGCATTCATGGCTTCTAGTCCTGATGGGTTTTATTAACTCAAATATATACATTTTGGGTCCAGAGCCCCATCACAAATCACTATCAGCTATATATAAAGGGCACATAAATATCACAGACCTGCCGATGATTATAAAACTGGGCGCATTAATTTTTAAGTCCTACCTTATGGCCAGATACATAGGATTTTCGCTTATACCCTTGTGTTCCTGGAAAAGCATTATAGTCAGGGTTTTCCAAAGGGAAGGGTAACCTTGTGGACCCGAAGGTATTTATGAACCTTAACTTATATGTGCTTTAGGTCTGTAGCCCCATCGGATATCGCATATCGGTGGGAGCTTAGGTCTTATGCACATATGCATCACGATCTGTTGGACCAGATGGTATCATCAATTATATTTCACATATGTTTCATATTTGGGGCTATATCACATATCACTATCGGCTTTGCCCCAAAGATTATATATATATTGCACCTCTATTTGCCAGACCCGTCGATAATTGTGAATCTGGGCATATAATATTTCAAGTCTGGCCTAACGTTCAGACTCGGGTTTTCCTATGTATTTCTTTGTTTTCGAAAGATATTGATAGTGGGGCTTTTTCAAAGGAAATCCTACAAGGGTGATGTTGCGTGTAATCTGCCATCAGGATGTGCCATTGCGACTCGTTCGCGGCATAATTTTTTGCTAAACCAAGGCCATTTTCTTTCACGATAGCTCCTTTATATTTTGCAGCACCATATCATTTTTTTGAAGTTTCGATGATGGCAAAAGCTATTCTTGAGTCTTTCTATCATATTTTATAATCATAGCTAATACGAACTATCTCTACAGGCGAGTTTGAGTGGATCTAGCTGCAGATGAAGTCGTTGTATGTTAGGATGACACCTCTGTGCCACCAGTGTCGGTATTGCAAAACACACATTGCTAAGGGGAGATGGACCGCCATAGTGCATAATGAAGGAGCTCCTGTAGTTCAATGGAAGCGTTTAGGATAGTGCTAATCCACCAAGATGTCATCATCACAAGATACATTATGAAGCATGCCAGATGTGGGGATGATAGGAGAATCTTCACTTTCTTTCAAAGAAAATACAGAGAATGATAGCCACTCCTCGCAGGTGCTCAGAAATGATAGACAGTCCTCCCTTGTTCCAAGGAGATCCATCCATTTCCCCAGGATGGAGAACACTCCACCAAGGGTGACCTCAGCTTGTCGATAGTTTCACCAACCTTTCGCATATGTACATACTAATTTGTGTAACGATAAGAGGGAACTGAAACGTCATGGAAGTTCGAGGGCCATTCACGGCCGCATAAGTATTACTTCCGAAGAAAGGATTGGGGATTTTGATTTTCGAGAAGAATGGTGTTGCTTTATTGTGAATGAGAAGGACTATTTTTGAGGGAAGAGGGAGCCATTAGTTTCAGACTCATTGTATTGTTTTGGATCAAAGTGTTGTTACTGGCATGGATGTAAATGTGATTTATATTTATGCATATTGATGACTTACAATCACTATTAGTCTTGTTAAATTGAATGTGATTTAGTTTCATTGTTAGCCTATGAATGATCTCTGATTTAAAACTAAATTAAACATCATTTGTAGTTTTAATTCTATAGAAGAATGTGGATTCCTATATGAGTGATTCGATTGCAATTTAGTTTTAATACAGTCTTGTCCCGCTGTGAATTCAGTGATTGATTCATTTGGACTTGAATCTATGCATGATGTTTAAACCTCTGTATCATGCTCTTGCATGATAGATTAGAGTAGCTAGGACTAGATTAGAGTAGTTAAAAGTATTATAGATAGGATTTAATACATAAAGGTTAGTTGTTTCATTTTTTTTATTTAATTGAGGTCTTCCTCCTGGAAGCAATCTTTCAACATGTTCAAACAGTTTACGGGGTCCCTTAAAACTCGTCGAAGCTAGCCATTCCAAACGAAAGCAGGTCTAATTGGGGCTTTCGAATAGGTTTGTTCCCTTTGTTGGCATCATGCACATTTTCCATGTCAACACATGGTACATTAGGTACTGCACTAAAAACCCGATAGCTACGTTGGCAAATATTCAGATCATGCTGAATAAGGAATTCAGTAGGCCCAAGTGTGAAGCACAATCAATTGTGGGATTGAAGGAGATCATGATGAGCCTGGTGATACACCATGGGACCTAGATCAGAAATTGAAGTGCACGCTTTACAAAGCTAACATGAATCTTAAGGATGGGTAGCACCGTGAATGGTTTGTGAATTCACTCTCACCTCATCTGAGGGTTTCTTTTTCACAGCAAAAGATTGGGACCCGAGAAGAATCCCTAGATATTGCGATGAGATTGCATGAGACACCGATGCAAGATGCTAATCTGGGAGTTCAGTAGATTCACGCACAGTTGCAGAACCTTTGCCTAGAATTTCAAAGTCTAAAGAACGATAGAACTATTTAGCGAGAGGTGCGCGAAGAAGTTTGGTGCCTAAAATGTACAAGTCAGGGCATGACAAAGATCCTTGTCCATTCTTCGTGAATTATGTTGTAGTAGGAGGGTCAATGCTTCTGAGTCTAGAAGCTCAAGAAAGGCCAAGTACAAGGCTCGAACTATGGTGTGCTATCTATCTGGTAGCTGGAAAACATGTGACAGATAATTGTCACTTGTTAAAGAAATTTGTACAGACACCACAACAACTCTTCTGCAACTTTTGTAAATTGGTGGGTCATGAGAAGCAGAACTGCCATAGCTATGAGCTAATGATGGATAGAATGCCAGCATATCAAGTATAGGTAGAAACTCAGCCTCTGGATCAAGGCACTAGGGGGGCGCAAGGAGGATATCAAGGATGCGGATGAGGTTGAGATGGAGGCAAACCTGGTAGAGGTTGGGGACAGGTTATTTGCTACAATTGTGGGGGACCAGGACATTACACATGAGAATGCATGAACCCTACGCACCTATCATTTCAATATTGTACTCAGTTTGACCATGCGACAGAATATTGCCCTGTATTACTAGCTAAAATATGTGAGAAGGGGGCACAACATTAGCAGTCGACTCAAAACCTGTAGATGATGAGGCTAAGCCTCACGAAGAGGATCCTAATGTGAATATTGTGTTGCGAAGCGGAATGACAATTGACAAAGATAAAGGAAAGCAACCTAAAGACAATGAGTGGGTTCGAAAGGATCCAAAGAAGGAGGCTGAGTTTGATTTGGAGTGCGTGAGGGAAATGTTTATGGAAGCAAAGAAAAGCTTCAGTGAAGCCTCTACCTCAGGGAGTTAGGGTAAGGCAGCTGAAGATATGGACACTTCTATGCTTACTACTTTTTTGGAGACCTATATGAAGCTATTGCCAGTAAAGGATTACAGGATCTGATAAATAAATGTGCCAAAAAGGAAAATGCTCTTGACAGACCACGCATAGTCAGTGAGATTGGTAAGCACAAGGCAAGAATGGGGCATGAGATGAGGCTCAATGCACAAATAGGAGAGTATGAAATGGATCAAGTTATTCTGGATCTAGGGTCAGATGTGAATGTCTTTCCTAAACAGATGTGGGAAAGAAAGGGGAGACTTGCGCTGCAATGGTCTCTGATTTAGTTAAGGATGGAAAATAAACAGAAAATCATCCCCATGGGAATATTGCAGGGGGTGATAGTAGATATTGAAGGTGCAGCACATTTGCTGATTTTGAAGTGATAGAGATTGTGGATGACATCAATCCTTACCTTCGCTCCTTGGGATCGATTGGGCCACTAAAATGAATGGGGTAATCAATTTGAAGAAGCGGAAGATGACATTTGAAGAGAAATATCTCCACGTAGTAGTACACCTGGACCCTGCAGAAGGACTATGTTATACTGAACCGATACGCGATTATGAAAGTGATGATGATTTGGACCACATTTATAAGATAATGACGGGAGATCAAGATTGGGTGAATTCAACAGCTAATGGACATATTGAATGAGACTGTGAAAGTTCTTGCACATCAAATTCATATGAGGAGTTGGAACACTAGCAGAATCGATTACATGAAGTATCTACACTGCGTTGTAATATGATGACTAAGTCACTGCGCTATGTATCATCAGAGGTAAGAAATTTGCCTTATTATGACAGTTTAACTGATGTTAATGAATTTTTGGATGCATTCAAAAGGGAAGTGCCAAAAAAGCATTGCTTCCAAGCCTTAGATTTGGTGTTGTGTGCTACGCCTGCAAGATGGCGGGGTATGCATCAAGACAATTTTGATTATTGGCACGTATATAGAAAGATGATGAGAGTATGGTTGGGTCACCTGAAAGTTTGATTAACAGAGAAATATGATTGAAGGAATGATCCGGACAATCACCTAGCCAAATGGACTTAAGCTTATGGAGTAGAGCCTCAACTTGAGTGGGTGCATTTGTTTTGTCATACTTTGGATGTAATACTAACGAATTGGTACTTGGAAAGAAAGCTCCACCATGGTACTAAATAATGGGATGTTCTGCGACTAGGATTCTTTACGAAATTTAGTTTTGAGGATGGATTTAAGTGTATTGATGAGGTGTTGCAGGAGGTCAAGGCATCAATCTTCAGAATACCGTAGGATCCCTTGGATTTGATTCAACCAGATTGGACTACCTAGCTTTGCCATGCACTGGAGTGGTACAATGAGACTGTTGAAGAGGAAGACGAGGATCCAAGGAACATTAATATCCCAGAGATAGAAGGTCACTACAAAATGGAGGGACCACAATTAGAGACTCCATATGTCATTGCTTCGTTTAAGACGAGACAAGTAAACATTGGCACCGACATGGAGTTGACATTTGCAATGATTGGAGACTACTAGGATGATGCCACATTAGATAGGGTCGCTGAGTTGCTCCGTGAATATCAGGACTTGTTCCATATGAAGTTTTCATATTTGAAAGGGATAATAGAGGATTTGGGTGTTATGAAGATTACTTTAAAATAGGACATGAAGTTGGTCAAGCAAAGGCCTTACCGCCTCAACCCAAAGTATAATGAAAAGGTCCGCTTAGAGTTGGATAAAATTCTTTCAGTAGACATTATTGAGCCGGTGGAAGAATCTGATTGGGTGAGCCCAATGATAGTTCAGGAAAAGAAGTATAAGGATGAAATAAGGATATGTGTAGATCTCAAGAAGTTGAATAACACTTGTGTGCATGATCCCTTTCCTACTCCATTCACTGATGAAGTGCTGGATAATGTGAGCGGTCAGAAAGCACATTCATTCACTGATGGGTTCTCTGGGTAGCATCACATTAAGATTGCGTAGAAGATAGAAGAAAGATGACCTTCGTGACTGATTGGGGATGCTTCTAGTATACCGTAGTCCCTTTTGGACTGAAGGATGTGTTGATGATCTTTTCACATGTAGTCATCGCAGCATTCAAATAATTCATTCACAAGTTTTTGGAGGTATACTTTGACGATTGGACGGTGTTTGAGCTGGTAAGAATGTGGTCATAATCAATTTGGAAGTGCTAAGAAGTGTGAAACAATTGTGCGCAACACTAGGGCATATGTGATATTATAGGAAGTTCATCAGGGGTTATGCCTAGATTACCGCGCCAATGGAAAAACTGCTGAAAAAGGATGCTACATTCTGTTGGAATGAGGAATGTTAGCAGAGCCTCGATGTGTTAAAGGAGAAAATGGTCACCACGTCGATCCTAGTCTTCTCGGATTGGAAGAAGGAATTTCATGTGCATGTGGATGCGTCATGTATTGCACTAGGAGCTATACTAACATAGGCAGGTGAGGGAGAGTTGGATAACCCTATAGCGTTTACAAGTAGAAATTTGTCTAAAGATGAGAAGAGCTATTGAATGACAGAGTGCGAAGGGTTGGCTATGGTGTACACGCTCGAGATGTTCAGACACTACTTGCTAGGAGGACACTTTAAAATTTATAGAAACCATTCTACATTGAAGTACCTGGTTAACAAGCCTGTGTTGGGGGGGAAGATATGAAAATGGTTGTTGTTTTTTCAGGAATATGATTTCAAGGTCATTGTGAAGCCAGGACAATTGAATGTGGGACTAGATGATTTGTTGTGCATTCAAACTAGAGAGGAACCCACTAATTTGGAGGAAGGATCACCTCACATGTAGCTCCTTGTGGTGCATGTAGCCAACAATCACTTTGTTGATATCATACACTTCCTGACTATAGGAATGGCTCTAGAAAGATATACTAGTCAACAAAACAAGGAGTTGGTGGTTGTTGGGTTGTGTTATATTCTTTCCATGACTAACCTACGTAGTGAGCCGGGGGGCGGAGCCCCCCCTTCGTTGCGCCGATTGCGCAGCAGGGGGGTCACAGGGGGGGCGGCAATCCCCCCTGTCCGGG
>APFE030861326.1:139225-174294 GCA_000404065.3 Pinus taeda
CAAGCTGGTAGTCTCAGTTTTGAGATCCAGTGGGAAATCTCTGTGTATATGTGTTTTATGTGTTATGCTCTCGCATTTTTATTTTTCCTATGATTTAGAATTCGTATGCAAGTAATTTCTGTATGGGGTTAAAACCTACAGTGGTGTGCGCTACAAACTTCTCTGTCATTGCAGGACATTTGTATAAAATGGGATCAGATGAAATGTTGCAATGTTATGTGCCTGAGTTTGAATGAAACAACACCCTCATTGAAGTTCATGGAGGAGTTGCAGGAGGCAATTATGCATGAAAAGCAACAACGCAGAAGATTTTATGTGCTGGGTTATGGTGGACGACACTGCATAATGATTCCAAATCTTATTGTAGGGCATGCGATGCATGTCCGAGAACTGGCAGGCCATCATAGAGGGATAAGCTGCCTCTGAATCCATAGATGTCATTACAACCATTTGAGAAATGGGTGATTGAATTTGTAGGACCGATTCAGCCTCCAAGAAAGAAGACGGGTGTGCGATATATCATCATTTTGACTATGTATTTGACCCAATGGGTGGAGGCGTAGCCTGCGAAGGACTGTACGGGGGCAAGAACAGAAAAGTTCCTATTTGAATATGTGTTGACTAGGTTTAGTTGTCCAAAGATTTGGATGAGAGATTGTGGTACGCACTTCCTTAATGAAACAATTAATGCGCTAATAGAGGAATTCCAAGTTTATCATCAGAAGAGTATTCCATACCACCCACATGCTAATGGAACGATTGAAGCATTTAATAAAATATTGGAGAACACACTGACAAAGGTTTGCAATGCACAATGGAATGATTGGGATGTGCGCGTACTTGTGGTCCTTTATGATTACATAAACAATTGTAATAAACTGACTGAACAGACGTCGTTCAGGCTGGTTTATGGTGTAGAAGTTGTGATGCCGATGGAGTACATTGTGCCTAGTCTATGCATAGCGATGTTCACAGGAATGAAGGATTGCAGAATCTTGGTAGGGCGACTCATGTGACTGAAACAACTTGAAGAAGATAGATTTTTGGTTGGATTCCATCAGCAAGTTCAGAAGGAGCACGAAAAGGCATGGCACGATCGACACATCAAACAACGCACCTTCAAGGTAAATGACTTGGTTTTATTGTATGATAGTAAGTTCACTAAGTTTCCTGGAAAGTTTCAGATGCACTGACTAGGGCCATATGCACTGAATGTAGAGCCATTTCCGGGAAGGGTGAATGGAAGCTAGTTGAATCCATACACCGGGGATCTGGCCAAATGACTATCTGATGGAAGCATAGTCTTAGTGTTCCAGGTAGCTTAAAGGAGGTGTGAGACTATAAACAACACTTCCCGAGTGGTAGAGATACTCGATTGGGGGAGTGCACATAATAGAAGAATGTCATAGTAGTCGTAAAAGCATGAAGGAAGCTATGCTATAGGAGAAGAGACCGTGAAAGGTGGCCCGAAAGTGACCCTTACGGTCATTGGTCATGATTTGATAGTGATAAAATGGCTAAGAGGAGTTTGGGGGGGGGGGCGACATTTAAGGCTAAATTTAAGAGCAAGATATTTGAAAATCCACTGCCAATCTAGCATTCATGAGCGGATTTTGGGGCAAACGGTCGGATTTGAATTCGAATGTGCCTGTAAATTATAGATGGTTTCCCAATGAAAAAACTTTGCATTTTGAGAGTTTATGTGTCATTCTATTGATTGTGCATGAACCCTACAGTTTTTGAGGATTTGGTGGCTAGTTCTATGTTTGACTAGTTGCCTAAGGAAACCTAGGAGCTCCTTAATAGCCACATGTTAGTGTCTGTAGAAACTACAAGTGCTAGAGTTTCTATGGCCTTTAAGGGAGCTACCCTTGAGGTCATAAGTGTGGAGGTGCCTGTAGCGGTGCCAAATCACTAAGGTCACCTAGGCTGAAGCATACACCAACACGCAATGTTCCCAAGAAGAACAAATATAAATAGAAGTAGACCCTACTGGTGTGTGAGTTGCCAAGAAAACATCCAAGAAAAGAGAAGCCGACCACGTAGGAGAAAGGCAATGTTGAGATTTTCTGTTCATTAAATTTGGCAAAAATATCATGTATGTGACAACAATAGGATTTGTTGCTAAATTAGCTCCATTTATTCTTGAGGAGGAGTTATTGCATCCTATATTTGTTGTGAGAGAATTTATGATTTAGTTTTCTATTCCCAGCTATAAAAATGTAAGCCCGTAGAGGATATTAGGGCAGAGCTGAGAGTGTGTGAGGAACTAAATTGTTGTAATCTCCTATTGAATAATAAGATTGTCGATGCCTCTATTTGGTGGATGTAGCGCAGATTGGTTGGGTGAACCACGTTAAAACTCTTTGTGTTATTTTAAGATTTTGTGTGTGTTGTGTATGCTATTTAATTTCCGCTGTGCATTGTTTGCTCCAACAATTGGTATCAGAGAAATGTTGTGGAGCTGGTACGTGTGACTGAGACGGGAGATAGGGTTGGCGTGGTTTCGTCGCGAACAGTCATGCCATTTTTGAGCCGAAAGAATGGTTGGTGCGGTTCATTAAGGAACAGTCGTGCCAATTGGTGCAGTTTTGAGCGTTGTAATCGCGCCAACGCGCCAGAAATCTTTATTGGCGTGGAAATGTAAGGATTAAGTGCGCAATTTCATGACTCGCATCGATTTTGTTTGTGGCGCAGATCTTCTGCCGTCGAGGAATGCCAAGCCTCTTTCTCTTTTGAAAAACTGCAATTTTTTTTTGAAATTGTAATATGCCATGACATGGTACGACAAAGGCATTTTATTATAAGGCAAAGGAATTTTTAAATAAAAACTTCGTTTATTAAAATGTTGGAATTGGATATTTTGTGTGTTACAACATGACAAAAACTCAAAGTGCTCGTTTTGAGATCGAGAAGTTCAATGGCAAAAATGACTTCGAGATCTGGAAAGTGTAGATGTATGATATACTTGTGCAACAAGGTGTGGCGAAGGCTTTGTTGGGAAAATCCAAATAGCCTTACACCATGACAGATGATGAATGGAGTGACTTGGATGAAAGAGCACTGAGCGGTATTCGACTATGTTTGGCGGATGATGTTTTGTTTAACATCGTGTCAGAGAAAACTGCTGCTGGTTTGTGGACAAAGCTTGAGAAGCTATACATGACAAAATCCTTAACCAATAGGATTCTTCTGAAGCAACAGTTGTATAGTTTGTGCATGAAGGAAGGTACATTTATTACTAATCATTTGAATACCTTTAATACTCTCCTAGTGCAGTTAGAAAGTATAGAAGTAAAATTTGAATGAGAAGATAAAGCTATAACTTTATTATGCTCGTTGCCCAAGTCATGGGATCATTTTTTTACTTCTATAAGTCTTAGTTCATCAGAAACCCTTGAATTTGATGATGTTGTTGGAGCTTTGTTGTCCGAAGAGACAAGGAGGAGGTTAAATTCAGAAACCTCTTCATCAGAAGAAATGATGGTCAGAGGTCGTTCTAAAGAAAGACGCTTCAGTAAACACAACGACTCGCGTTCAAAATCGAAAGGGAAGAAGAGTAAGGTAAAGTGTTAGTTTTGTGGCAAATCGGGACATTTGAAGAAGGACTGTTGGAAGAGACAACAAACATCAAAAGAAGACTCTTAGACAGATAAGAAAGAAGCAAACACGATAGATATAGGTTCGATATCCATTTCAGGTATAAGTGATGAAGTATTATCAGTTAATTTGTCTAATCATGATCAACATTGGCTGTTAGATTCTGGTGCATCAAATCACATGTGCATTCATAGAGAATGGTATAAAACTTATAAATCAATAAATGATGGAGTAGTTTACATGGGATATGATGTCACATGTAACATTGTGGGAATTGGAAGCATCCAGCTTAAAATGTTTGATGGGACAAATAAAATTCTAACTAATGTAAGACATGTACCTGAACTAAGAAAAAACCTCATTTCACTAGGAGTACTAGACACTAATGGATATAAAACTTTTATTCAGTGTGGAGTAATGAAAGTTTATAAAGGAATTTTACTAGTAATGAAAGCAAAGAAGGTTGGAAATCTTTTTCAGTTAGAAGGAAGAATAGAGTCAGATCATGTTTCTATAGTATCTGAAAATGACAGTAATTTTATTCGTTTATGGCATCAAAGGTTGGGCCATATGAGCGAAAGAGGTTTAAAGATTTTATCTGATCATAATTTACTTCCTAATTTAAACTCTGTTAAATTAGATTTCTGCAAACATTGTCTATTTGGGAAACAAAGCAAGCATAAGTTTAAAATTGGAAAACATACTAGTAAGGGAATCCTTGATTATATCCATTCTGATGTTTGGGGTCCATCTCCTACAACCTCATATGGAGGATCGTCATATTTTGTATCTTTTATTTATGATTTCTCTAGAAAAGTGTGGGTCTACATGTTAAAGAAGAAGTCTGATGTATTTACAGTTTTCAAATAGTTTAGAGCATTAGTTGAAAACATCACTGGAAGAACCATTAAATGTTTAAGAACTGACAATGGTGGTGAGTTTACTTCAAAGGAATTTGATAATTATTGCAAGGACGCTGGGATCGAAAGACATAAAACCATTGTATATACTCCTCAGCAAAATGGAGTTGCTAAACGCATGAACATGACTCTTTTAGAGAGAGCAAGAAGTATGATTAGTAATGCCAATTTGCAGAAGGAATTGTGGACAGAAGTGGTTTTTACAGCTTGCTATTTGATAAATCGATCACCATCAACTGCAATAGGATGAAAAATTCCTCAAGAGGTATGGAAAGGTCATCCTTGTGATTATTCTAAACTAAAAGTTTTTGGTTGTGATGCATATGCTCTAGTTCCAAAACATCAGCATTCGAAATTAGATCCTAAATCAAAAAGATATATCTTTGTTGGATATGGTGGTGCGACTAAGGGATACAGATTGTGGGATCCTACTACTCACAAGATCATCATTAACAGAGATGTTAAATTTAATGAATCTTCACTTGAAAATCCATATGTAGATGATAAATTAAAACAGGATAATGTATCTAAGCTTCAACACATTCAGTTTGAAACCAGTTCAAATACTGATGATAGTCAAGATGAATAAGTTTCAGATGCAAGTCATGAACAAGTTTCAGATGTAGATCATGAACATGTTTTAGATGCAGATCATGAACATGTTTCAGATGCAGATCATGAAGAAGTTCCTACAGATAATAATCAACAAATTTTGGAAGTACCAGAAACATCTTTAAGGAGATCCACAAGAATCAAACGTCCTCCTAAAAGGTATGATGATTATGTTACTTCAATTGTTTTAACCACTAATGATGATGAACCTTTATGCTATCAGGAAGCTGTAGAAGGTTCTAAAAGTGAAAAGTGGAAAGAAGCTATGAACGACGAGATGATGGCATTAGTCAAGAATGGCACATGGGATCTGGTAGAACTTCCTAAAGACATAAAAAATGTGGGATGTAAATGGGTTTACAAATTGAAAAGGGGTGTTTATGATACAGAGGACAGGTACAAAGCAAGGCTGGTCCCAAAAGGTTTTTCTCAGAAAGCAGGCATTGATTTTCATGAGGTATTTTCACCAGCTGTAAAAATTGTTTCAATTTGAATTGTATTAGCATTAGTTGCTTTACTTGATTTAGAACTACAGCAACTAGATGTTAAAAATGCATTTTTACATGGAGATTTAGATGAGGAGATTTACATGGAACAACCGGAAGGGTTTGTTCAAAATCGCAACAAGAAATTTGTCTACAGGCTCAAGAAATCATTGTATGGTTTGAAGCAGTCACCTCGACAATCGTACAAGAAATTTGATTCTTTCATGATGAGTCAAAATTATATAAGAAGTGAATATGATCATTGTGTTTACTTTAAGAAATTAAATAATGGCATGTTCATTATCTTAGTGTTGTATGTTGACGATATGCTTTTAGCAAGCAAAAGCATAATAGAGATCAACAGGTTAAAGGCTCAGATGGCTAGGATATTTGATATGAAATATCTAAGAGCAACAAGACAGATTTTGGGCATGGAGATTTTCAGAGACAGGAGCAATGGTAAGTTGTGGCTATCACAAGAGAAGTATATTGAGAAAATACTCTTGAGTTTTGGTATGAACAATGTGAAGCCTGTGTCAGTCCCTTTAGCTTCCCATTTTAAGCTTTCTTCTAGTTTATGTCCTAATACAAATGAAGAAAAAGAATATATGTCTCGAATTTCGTATGCCAATGTAGTAGGTTGTTTAATGTATGCGATGGTTTGTACTCGACCAGATATTTCACATGCAGTTGGGGTTGTCAGTAGGTATATGGCAAATCCAGGAAAAGAACACTGGTCAGCAGTGAAATGGGTGCTTCAGTATTTGAGATGCACAAGTGATTATTGTATCACTTATAACAGGAGTAGTGAATTTGTTTGTGGATATGTTGATTCTGATTTTGCAGGTGATTTGGATAAGAGAAGGTTAACATTAGGGTATGTCTTTACTCTTACAGGTGGAGCTATTAGTTGGATGTCAAAGCTACAGAACATTGTTGCTTTATCCACTATTGAAGTAGAATATATAGTTGCTTCACATGCTTGCAAAGAAGCAATTTGGTTGAAAGCTTTGTTTGGTGAGTTTGGTAGGTTACAGGACAACATCAAGTTATTTTGTGATAGTCAAAGTGCAATTCATTTGGCTAAGAATCCGACCTATCATAGTAAATCAAAGCGTATTCCTATCAAGTACCATTTTGTAAGACAGGTTATCATTGAAAGGGGAGTCTCTCTTGAAAAAATGCATACAAAGGAAAACTGTGCAGACATGTTCACGAAAGCAGTTTTGTTAGAGAAGCTACGTTGGTGTCTGGCTTCTCTTGGCTTGCAGAAAAGATAAAATAATAAAGGAACAGGGTATCAGGCTAATTGTTGTCAAGGTGGAGATTGTTGAGATTTTCTGTTCATTAAATTTGGAAAAAATCTCATGTATGTGACAACAATAGGATTTGTTGCTAAATTAGCTCCATTTATTCTTGAGGAGGAGTTATTGCATCCTATATTTGTTGTGAGAGAATTTATGATTCAGTTTTCTACTCCCAGCTATAAAAATGTAAGCCCGTAGAGGATATTAGGGCAAAGCTGAGAGTGTGTGAGGAACTAAATTGTTGTAATCTCCTATTGAATAATAAGATTGCCGATGCCTCTGTTTGGTGGATGTAGCCCAGATTGGTTAGGTGAACCACGTTAAAAACCTTTGTGTTATTTTAAGATTTTGTGTGTGTTGTGTATGCTATTTAATTTCCGCTGTGCATCATTTGCTCCAACAAGCAAGGTGGTAGACCTAGAGGTTGATGAGGGCACATATGAGGGTGCCGATGACATTGATATTGAGGGAGTAGACCCTATCTCATAGGCACCAGAATACATCCCTCTGTGGCGAGGTAAGGTGAAGGTCTCGAAGGACCCAGATGAGGGAAAGTTTCTTCTTAATACACCTCTACTACCAAACCAGATCACATTTGAAGGTCCGCGCTTGGCATGCATCCCGCACCGGAAGTTAGAGGACTGGGACTTGGCGGATACTGAGTAGTTCCCCCACCTAGCAAATGATACTTTCATGAAGCATGTATTCTATGGGACTCTAGTGTCACCACGCTAGAGCTGGTGAAATGGATTTGGGGGGTGGAAAAGGTAGGATTGTTGAATCTACTATGGGTGCCACATTTCCACTGCACTCCCATAAATTTTATTGTTATTAAGTAGTTACTCTGCCCAATGCATGGTGGGTGCTTATGGTTGGGAGAGTAGATACCAATCACGGATATGTTGATCCATAGGGTCACATTGTTACCACATTCAGGGTTGAATCTGGCCAAGGAATTTGGCAGAAAGACAGGTGAGCACAACCTCGCTGAGAGAATGAAGGATAAGTTTAAGCTTTTCAAAATCCATTTGGATATTATATTTCCAGCATAACCGACCCCATGGTAAAGGTGGCCACCCAGATCTTGGCTGGGAAGGTAATGACAAAGTGTCACATAGACAAGGTGTCGGCACCCGTGGTGTCATTAATGGCCCAGTGCGTGGAGGACGTACAATTCAACTGGGGGCATTAATTGTGCAGCGAGTTCCTCGCGAACTACAAGGAGGCACAAAACCACAACAAAATGTTCCATTACTCATGATCATTATTATCCATTATGTTGGTCATGTGGGAGTTTCTAGAGGATAGTCAATTTCCTCCGATTGCGAAAGATTTACTAGAAGTAGTGAAGTTTTCTTTGCTATGGGCCACAAAGGACACCGAGTGGGTCAAGGATAGCAAGATATTTTGGGTGCTAATGGAGGCAAGCATCTATGCAGCCATCAATTGCAAGCCACGAATGTCACCAAATATCTTTGAGACGTTGTTGGGATACGCGAAGTTCAAAGCGGACTTCCACTATATCTCCACCCAAGCGTGAAAGTACCCAAAATAGAAGTGGTATGATCTACCATACCTCACTACAAATGATGCCATTACAATGGTCCTTGATCGCTGACCAGTCAAGTGGCACACATCATCAGATTTGTCCACTCGGTCTAGTAAGTCTGTGGGAAAGCAGAAGAAGGAGGAGACCCGATCAAAAATCCAACAGCTAGCTGAAAAGCGGAAGGAGGTTGAGGAAATATCTCGAGAAAAAGTGGAGCATGCCACGAAGGAATGAGAGGAAGAGCACAAATCTGATGGAAGTTAGAAATATCCTTTGCCACAGTCAGAAGACGAAGAGTGATTAGAGGGTGGTACAGATCTAGAAAGAACTCCCTTCCGGGTGAAGTGGAACAGGGAACAAGAGTCCAAAGGGTTTTGGAAGAATTCCAAGGCCACTAAGTCATCGCTACACCCAATCACATTGATAGAAGGAATGTAGAATTTCTTACTATAGATCACCTAATAATGCAATAAACTAAAGCAAAATACTTGATCTACTTCTACAAACAAACTTGTGGAAGCTTAATCGATTTTGAGCAAGATCAAATAGAACAGATATAATAGAGAATGAGAAATCAATCACACATGAACACAAAAGAATACTACGGGGAAAGCCTTAGCTAACAACCCTGCAATCTGTATTATCATACAAGCAGAAATGTCTCCAGATTAAACAAAGCTTTAGTTCACAATCTATCTAGCTCTCAGTACAATCCATCTATGTTTCTCATAGACTAAATAGACAACATATGCCTTCCTTCAGTCCTCCAAGCCTCCTATTTCCTTGCGGAGTTTCTCCTAGGTCCTCTGGCTACCACCTGTGTGAATTCACCTCTCACATAACTCACCAAACTCAGAAATAACTATGTAATCCTCAAGGAATGAATTCCTTCTGCATGCAAGAGATATCCTCATGGGAATATTCCTACAACTGATAGTACACTGTCCCTTCCTCTAATCTTAACTGGGTCTCTGACTAAACTGACATGGATGAGTTATTTATGAGAGAATATTCAGTTATCTGAAGTACACTAATTACATGCATGCATGCATTATCTAATTGAACTCACAATCAATTCCACAAACTATTGGAACTAATCTAACTGGACTTAACTCAGTTAATTGAGCTAACTAATTACAACTCAAAGTACAAGTCATCCTGATCTCCTTAATTAAGGGATAACTTCCTCAATCAAAGGGATAACTGTTGCATGTCTTCACATAGACTTCATTTTTTATTTTCTGCAACTAATTAACTCAAGATGAATTAATTAGTTATTTTTCAAACAGCCGTTGAGATCAAATTTGAATTTTAATCCTCAATTTTAGTTCAGGGACTAACTAAAATTGGAATGTATCCCAAAATGCTAGTTATAGCAATGTTATTTTTAGCATTTCTATATTTACCACTTCTTGTTGCTATTTTCAACACTCTCTCTCAACAAGAAAGGGATTATCTGTCACCCAAATCCTGTCTCTCTGGAACTTGAATTTGCATTTTGACAATGCCTTAGTCAAAATATCTGCATCCTGCTCCTCGGTCAAAACATACAACAACAACATGATCCTCTTCACCGAAGAGTCTCGAAGATGATAATACCAGATCTAGATGTGCTTGGACTTGTCATGAAATACTGGATTCTCAAAGAGTTTGATACAACTCTGATTATCGCAATAGATCATAGTTGGATCCATCCTCTGATCAAACAATCCAACTAGAATTTTCCGCATCCAAATGGCCTCACATGCTGCCTGACTGGTAGCCACGTATTCAGCCTTTACTGAGCTAAGTGCAACTAACCTTTGTTTCTTGATGTACCAAGAAACTGAAGTTGAATCAAGGTTGAAAATTCCTCCTGAAGTGCTCTTCTAATTTGATGGACTCCCTATCCAATCTGGATCTATGAAGCCATGAAGCTTCACTCCCTCTATCTGTATGTACCATAATCCATACTGAGATGTGCCTCTAAGGTATCTTAGCACATGCTTCGGTGCCTTCCAAAACAACTTGGTAGGCTGAACCATAGCTTGAATCAACTGGTTCACCGCAAAGCAAAAATTTGGTCATGTGTTCACTAAATACATCAATGAACCCACAAGCTGCCGATAAATAGTAGCAGCTACTACCTCACCTGAAGTAGCATCCTCCTTCCTCTAGTTATGTACTAGAGGAGTCTGCATGGGCTTGCACTTCTCCATGTGGAATCTCCTGAGTATCTCATTGGCATAGTTGCCTTAAGACACAAACACTTCCCCGTCCTTCTGCCACACTTCCATGCCTAGAAAGTAGTGCATGAGACCCATGTCTTTCATCTCGAACTCTCTTGCAAGGTCCTCCTTGCAAGACTTGATCAACTGATCATCACCTGTCAATATCAGATCATAAACATAAAGAACAATGATCAATGGCTTACCTTCTACCATGACATGGTAAAGGTTCACATCCACTTCACTCTTTGTGAAGCCCAACTTGGTGAAATAGCTGTCGATCCTGGTGTACCAAGAACAAGGTGTTTGCTTCAGCCCATAGAAAGCTCTCTTGAGTTAGCACACATGTGACTCATGATCGAAGGTCTCAAATCCTTTCGGTTGCTCTATGTACACCTCTTCCTCAATCTTGCCATTGAGGAATGCAATCTTCAGATCCATCTGATGGATCTTCCAACCCATCTGTGATGATAGCGCCAACATCGATCTGATAGATGAGTACCTTGCTACAGGAGAAAAAGTCTCATCATAGTTGATTCCCTCAACCTCTGAGAAACCACGAGCAACAAACCTTGCCTTATGTTTCTCTACATTGCCATTAGCTACTTGCTTTACCTTGTAAAGCCATCGGGAACTCACCACTGACTTGTCCTCCAGTCTTGGAACAACATCCGAAGCATTGTTCCGAACTTTGTAGTCATACTCCTCCACCATAGCATCAACCTAGACTAACTAGTGCACTGCTTCCTCAAAGGAAGATGGTTCAGTCTCTACACACTCCCCAACCAGGGCCATGTAACCAGTGTACCGCTCAGGTGACCTCCTCTGTCTGCGCTGAGAAGATGGCTATCCCACATTCTCTCTCGCATCCATCAATAGTCTATCAGCTTCCCTTGAGCATTTTTTCCCATCTATGGAAGAATTTTCATGAGTGGATGTCTCCACTCCTAGATCCTCTGCATGCGACTACTTTGCATCAGTTTGAAGCTCCTCCTCCTTAGGAACCAAAAGTTCCTCCTCTGCATGCAACTTGAGCTCCCTATCAAGGGATACTCGGATGGCCTTCTACTCGTCGAACTTCAGATCTTTGCATACCACTTTCCTCTGACTGGTAGGCAAGAACACCTGATAGTTGTGGGGTGTATCAGTGTACCCCACACATATCCCTAACTCAATTGTTGGCTCTAGCTTCTTTCAGGTATCTTTGGTCACATGGAAAAATACTGATGAGCCAAAGATCCTGAAGTGACTCACATCTGGTCTCTTCTCAGAGAAAGCCTTCTCTAGTGTCTTCATTCCTAGTATACGATGTGGAATTCTATTCTACAAATATACTGCTGTATTGCATGCCTCAACCCAGAAATGAAGTGGTAGGCCTTGGTCATGCAACATCACCCAAGTTTCTCCCATAATCGTTATGTTCTTCCTTTCGGCCACCCCATTTTGTTGTGGGTTATGGGGTGTTGTCAACTCCCATTTAATTCCTTTTGCTGCACAGAAGTCCTTAAACTATTGAGAGACATACTCTCCACCATTATCGCTTTAAAAGGCCCTTATTTTCTTTCCAGATTCTTTGTCAGCCAAGGCTTTGAAGTCACAAAACCTTGAGAAGGTTTGATCCTTCTTCTGCATGAAGTAGATTGAACATCTACGAAAACAATCATCAATAAAAATAACATAGTACCTTTGTTTAGCGGTGGAGGCTGTCGAGAATAGTCCACACACATCTGTATGAGCTCGCTCCAGGATTGCTCCAGCTCGACTGTCTCGATTCTAAAAGAAATATTTTGCATAATTACCCAAGGTACAACCTTTTCATGTATCCACTTGCTCCAGTTTACCCATGGGAAGTCTAGTTGAAATCTGGTGCATCATCTTCAAGGCCCCATGGTGCAAGTGGCCCAATCTTCTATGCCATAACTCACCAATATCTTGGCTTTGCTCCAAATTTTCTTTGGAACTCAATGCATCACAGTCATCTACCTTCATCTTGTATAGATTCTTTACTCGATTCCCAATCCTCTTGGTCTATCCGATGCCGATGTGCCTAAGGAATTCCTTTCCTTTACTAAAGACTACATCATAGCCTTTGTCTTCCAACATAGCACCGGATACTAGGTTCTTCTTCAGTCTAGGCACATACTTTACATCATTAAGGGTGAGAAGAGCTCCATGCTCCCTTTGAAACACAACCGTACCTTCACCTGAAGCACGGTACTTTCCATCATCACCCATCTTTATGCACATCTGGAGGTCCTTCTCCTCCAAGGTACTGAATAGATTCTTGCCACTGGTCATGTGGAATAAGGCTCTACTGTCTAGGTACCAAACATAACCCACCATCGATGAAACCATGCATGTGACAAGGGTGAAATCCAATTCAAACTGTGAGGCCAGTGCTCATCATCTGATCCTTTCGAGGATCCCTTCTTGGATTTTTTCTGTGGACAATTTGTAGCGTAATGGCCCACCTCATGATAATGAAAGCATTGCACTTTTGATTTGTCATTCTTCTTCCCACCATGGGAAGAACTCAATTTGGAATGGGAAGCCTTCCATTTCCCTTTCCTTTCCTTACTCGCTAAGGCTAGATTTTCTTCATCATCATGCTTTAATGAAGATCCATCCCTCATGCTTCTCCTGATCTCCTCCTACATCAGATCCAACCACAGTCGTTCCCAATCTGTGTCATGAACCAACGCAAGAAAAGATGGAAAAGATAGATCAACACCTTAGAATTCAGCCTCTTCGAGGGGGAAACCTCCTTTACATTACATAAATGAACAATTCTTGGATGATACAAATGACAAAAGCTCCTTTCTATATATAGGAGTCTAAGGAGTCACAATATAATCGAGCTGACCTAACAATAATAATATAAAGCCACAAAAATAACAATAGAGGGATTCTATGGGGCACAATAATAACAATATGGGGGCAATAGTGTTAGGATATTCCGACACATAGGAAATAGTTAAGTTCAACTTGGTCTAGTATAGAGTTAGGTAAAGTGTGTTTCTTTACTATGTACTTTTGTAACTTACAATCCGACGGTCACGATATATAGTGATCCGACGGTTCATTCTCTCCTCGGTTACCGACACTTGATCCGTGGCTTAACACCCGATTGGTCCATGATCTCTATTTAAAGAGCATGGAGGGTCATTTGTAGGTTAACTGTTCATGAGAGAAGCTTATGTAAATTTCATTCTTTTATTAATAAATTGCCTGTAGTAGCCACGTTGGTGCAGGCCGTGGACTGTTTCCCTCTCTGAGGGTTTTAACCACGTCAAAATACTGGTGTATTGATCTGTGATCTGTTTGTGAGCGGTGTCCTTTTGGTGTTCTGTCTGAGGAACTTACCCTGTAAATTCCTACAGCAGCAAGGGCTATGACCGAGAAGACGGTGGTGTATCGGGCAATAGGTGCAAATATATTGTCATAATCTACACCTTCCTTTTGAGAGAAGCCTCAAGCAACAAAGTGAGCCTTATACTTTTCAACACTCCCATCAGCTCCATGCTTTATTTTGTAAAGCCACTTCAAGGTAACAACTCTTTTATCCTGGGGTCTGGGGACCACATCCCAGACATCATTCTTCATGATGGAATCATATTCCTCATTCATAGAATCCTTCCATAAGTGATGCTTCATGACTTATTTGAATGATGAAGGCTCATTTTGAATGATGGTGCTCATAATGGTCAAGTATCCTTGATACCTGGTTGGCTTCTTACTTTCACGGAAAGTCCCTCTTGGGGAAATATGCCCTTCAACATCATCAAATGTCCCCCTAAGACATGAGGGAATATTCCTAGAAAAGGAAGGCTCTTGCAGAGGGGGATCAATGGGATCCATAGGTTCTTCCACATCAGACATCATCTCATCTTCCTTCTCATCCGACTTCCTAGTGTCAGCTTCTTTAGTTTTCCTTAGAATAGGAATATTGTCAACCTTGCTAAGAGCCATATATTCATCAAAGGTGACATCATGACTAATCTCGACTTCCCTTTGACCAACCACATAGATTCTGTAGCCCTTATAATTTTCGCTATAGCCCATGAAGATTCCCTTCTTTCCAGATACACCCAATTTTCTCCTTTACTCTTTCGGCACATGAAAATATACGGGAATTCCAAAAATTCTAAAATGGGAGACATCAGGTTTCTTACCAGTGAACATCTCATCAGGGGTCTTGGAATCCAATGATTGATGAGGACATCGATTTTGAACATATACAGAAATATTCGTAGCTTCGATCCATAGAAATTTTAGAAGCCTTTGATCATGGAGCATGGCACGAACAACTTCCATATTCGTACGATTCTTCCTTTTTGCCACACCATTCTGCTCAAGAGTGTATGGTGTTGTGGTCTCCCTCTTAATGCCAGCCTCTTTGCAAACTCGTGGAACCATTAGATTCATACTAGGTCCCATTATCAATCCTTAAGATCTTGATCCTCTTCTCGGTTTGATTCTCGATCAAGACTTTGAAGTGACGAAACTAGGAGAACACTTCATCCTTCTTTTTCAAGAAGTGTATCCAACTCTTGTGAGAATAGTCATATGTAAAAGTGAGATAATATAAATGTCCTCCCAAAGAGTTCATGGGCATCATACCAAATATGTTGGAGTGAACCAACTGCAAAATGTCAGAGGTCTTGCTATGGCTTGAGGGGAATGGTCCCCTTTTGAGCTTTCCTTCGGAAAATCCCAGACATACACCTTCGTGCTCTATTTTGAACTCGGGCATCCCTATCACCATTTGTCTCACATCGGGTAGATCCTTATAATGAAGGTGGTAAAACCTCCAGTGCCATAATTTAGACTGAAGAGATGTGTTGCAAGATATGAGTCCCAACAGACATCCTCCAAATTGATATAAAGAGTCAACTTGAAAAACAAGAGTGAAAGCATCTTTAAAATTATTTTTCCACACATGTACCTTGCCATCGATGAAGGCCACCTTGTAGCGTTTGTCTTCCATTGCCGAAATGGACACCAGGTTCTTCTTAAGATAAGGTACATATAGGAATTCTTGCAAACGAATTGCGTTACCTTGATTTAATTGAAGAGTAACATTCCCGACACCCTTTAAGAGATAGGTGGAATTGTCTCCAAGAATAATCTCCAAGTTTGTCTCCTTCTCTATCAGCTTAGAGAGAGCTTCCTTGTAACCAGTGAAGTGCCTTGAGCTACCACTATCAAGAAGACAATTTCCCAACAAGTTCGGAGGAAAGGTAATGGAGAGGGTTGATATCATATAATATTCATGTTTCTTATTGTTAACAAAATTTGATTCATACCTGGAGTTCCTTGCTTTCATGGAGAGTTGACCACTTCCTTGATTTCTGACATTCCTCTTTCCTTTGCCATTGAAACTACCATTCCTTTGATTATGGTTGGAGTTGCCTCGGGAGTGATTTTGATCGTCATCATGAGATGTGCCCTTCCTATTTAGACACTGCCTCACAAGTGGCCAAATTTATTACAAGCGAAGCATCTTCCCTTTCTTCCACCCTTCGATCCGCCCTTTCCTTTGAATTTAGACCCACAATTATTTCTCCTTTTAGCTTGAGAGGAGAAAGAAATGAGGTTGCCTTTGCTTGAAGGTATTTCTTTCTCCACCATCCTTGTCTCTTCTTGAATACATCTTGACATCAATTCCTCAAATCCCGGAATTCGACCGTTGTTGATAAGAGTGGTTCTAAATACATACCATTTGGATGGGAGCCCTCCAAGAGTAGTGATAGTTAGTACCCTGTCAGCAATGACTTCTCCAATTGATAGGAGGTCATTTTTGATCTCAATGATCCTTAATAAGTAGGATTGAATATCCTCATCTTTTCCCTTCTTAATATCCTTCAGCTTATTTTTGAGGAACAAAATTTGATTTGCATCACTAACTTTAAACAAGCTTACAAGTCTATCATAAATCTCCTTGGAGGTGTTCAACTCGAAAATGCAGGCCACCAAACACTTGTCAATAGAGTCCCGGATGATCTTCTTTGCTTTGAATTCACCCTTAGTGTACTTGTTCCTTGTAGTAGCCAGTGCATTTTGATGGAGGCTCCGTAATTCAGCCTCTCACATAATACGACACTTCCTGCTCTTCCAATGTTAGATTAAGAGACATATTCCATCCGTGATAGTCAGAATTCTCATGGAGCTGGTCTTCGACGGGGAAGTGTGATGAGGAACCAATGAAGCCTTTTGACTTTTTCCAACTGTCTTCGGTGATTTCTCTTGCTCTTGCTCGGGCTTTGTCTTCACCTCAACTCCGATACCATGTTGAATTATGGTATGTTCTATGCTTAGAGAAATTGACTTCAATTCTTCTTATTAACCCAATGCCAATTCTCAGTATAGAAATCACATTAACATATAAGTAAAATGTTGATAGAACATAAATACAATTGACAAAAGACAAGCCAAGACAAGAGACAGAAGATGTGGTGGCTAGCTAGGGAAAATCCCCAATGTGGGGAACACTTTGATAAATTTCTTCTATATTCTTCAATAATTCAGCAAAGAGAGAGAGATAGTACAATATCACAAATCAGTGATTTACAACAGCAACAATATAATTCAAATCAACAAGGTCAAAGTTGGTCAAACAACTCACTAATGACCTTAAGACGTCCTAGGAGAACTTGACCTCCAATAGCAAGTATATGCAGCCTAAAACAACCCTCGATCAAAAATCAAACAAAAGTCAACAAAAGTCACAGCCTGTGGTCAGCCCTAACCAGTCAACGCTGGTCAACGTATCGCTCAAAATAGAAATCCGCAGTCAATATCTGATCAACGCACTATCAGACAGCTCGGTAAATGGTCGACATTCGTGTAGCTCGGTCAAAATTTTCCTAAAACAAAAATTCGTCCTCTTATTTGCACGCGTGAGAGATCAGTTGCTCCTACGCTTGCCCAATCATATTAGGAGAGAGAAGATGATGAGATGAGTGATGATGAAATGAGACACAATGTATCCTTCTTTTATATGAAATGTTGAGGTTTAGCTGGGGGTGTGCCACACAATTTAACTTGTTGGCCATTTGACAAATTGTCAAGAAATACAATTAAATTCATATCTCCATGAATACATGTCAGAATCAGATGATCGTTAGATCAATCCTACACCTCTCAATGAGAGGAATCCAAGCAAAATATCATCTGCCATAAATAAGATGACCCACATGGAGTTTGGCCCTAGTTTCCAATTTTAACAGTTGTGTTAATGTAACTATGGAATTTTTGTTCTAATGCAAAGACTATACGCTAGAGTTCTTTCACTTATGCATTGATTCGTAATTTGAGTTAAATTATTTTATAAAGGAACATGTTGGTTGGCCTGGGCCCACCTTCCGTCTTGCTACCTTCCAATTGTAGACATGATTGTGGCTTGGTGAGCTTAGATTGTGATGTGTGTGTAGTCTATTGATACTGTGTTCCAATAATGGATTGTGGTTTTATTTCTTAATAGATGTTTGTATGCATCAGGGATTTCATGAAACATTGGTTTGTTATGGATCTTGATTTATAAATGTGTATACATGGTCTAGACATGTAGATCCAAACTCTATGCATTGATATAGTGGCCAATGTTTCGTAGTTTCACTATGTTTCTTTTATATGAGAATGATCATGATATGAATGAATTTATACACATTTGATGATATATATCTACTCTATCAACACTATGATTCTATAATATATTGACTCTTTATTGATTTGAAAATGATATCAATTTCCTTATTGATATATGATCTTATCTCTTTTTGAACTAGATTTACATATTTCTAATACATAAGTTTAGTCCATAAGTACATAATGTTGTGTCCTTTGAGTATCCATTTGATATATATCTGTGTAACTTGAAGTTATTATTAGAGTCCGTGGATTATAGTTGATCATTCTCGTTTACAATAATAATACTCTAACATCTTGTAAAAAACAATATGCAATGGTTACATTCTTTCTAGCCTTTGGTTAAGTAATGCATAAGTGAAATAATTTATCAAAATGATCACATAAAACTTGGTCTTTACATCCTTGAGGGACCAAGATTGAATGTTTCATTTATCTATTCCAATTATGCTTTGAATATTTCCACAATTAGTGTATATTAGGTAGCCTAGCATGATTGCTTGTATCTAATCATTTAACGCCTAATTGTCTTGCATTTCCATATTTCCCAACGAGGCCCTCAACCCTTTTGTCCCCTAGACAAGTGAGAAAAGTACTAGACTTTCCAGCCTAGAGGGAGCTAGGGTTAGGAAGATTTGCTTATGTTGCATCAAGGTGTGTGGATTCCATAGATCCATGATTTCCTTTTGTCCTCTGAAAACTTGAGCAGAGCATTAGGCATGCTAGCCCAAAAGGATCCAGGGCAAGGAAACTCATGTTTCTTCTTTCCTTAGGAGTGTGCAAACCACATAGGTCTTTAACTTATTTTGTCCTCTGGACAATTGAACAGTAAATTAGGTTAGTTAACCCGAAAGGAGCCATAATCCAAAGACCACAATGGCTAATTAGTTAGGGTTTCTTTCTTGTTGTGGGTAATGCTTTTAAGGTTTGTATTAACAATAAAAAAGCTTGAAAGTGATGGTTGATATATAAATATTTGAGTGGATGTCCTATAGTTCTTGTTCTAGCATAGACTGTGTTGTGCCTCAAAATTTACAAACCCTTGGATTTACATATTAAATGTTGAATATTATTTCATAAAATACTACACTCAACATTTTTTCATCGTTGTTGGGGAGGCGTGAATGGATAAGAACTTGGCAACCTGAATATTAGGTTGTGCAAAGGTTCCAAGTGTATAACAAATCTCTCCTTGAATTTGTTTCCTTTTTTCATATTTTGTTTATTTCTTTCAAAATCTTTTATCTACAGGGTGTTGTAAGAACCCACAAACTCTAGTCTAGGTGCTAACAGGACCTACTACCTAGCAAAAAAAGAATTCCAAGCAACTTGATAGAATATGCTACTCCAAGAACATTCCCAAATTCTAGCAGCAACTAGAGTCTCTGCTTCTCAAGAAGAGAAAATCTTAGTAGAAATCAAAAGAAGATCTATATATTTTGAAGAAATAAAAGAACAAAATATCGAGGAGTCGTCTCTATAAGGAGATCCAAAATCTTGGCTTGATCACCTCTGTGAATTCACAAAGAAGACTAAATAATCATGGATTAAATTTGATGAGGAGCCATTAGAAGCAAAGATTGAAGAGTTCTCAACAAGTCCATGACTAGATATAGCATGCACTCTAGAGAGAAATAAGGAATAATTAGATATTTGCATGGCATAACAAAGGAGGATATACCAACTATTACTAGTAAATCATAAGACCAAGAATACATGGATTGCATTGAAGCTTGATTCCAAACAATCGTCGACACACATCATGCCTTCATCATTCAACAACTCCTAGCACTGTATCAGTTGAAGCATTTGGTTCTTCTTGCTCTAGTATTTCTTAAAGTATATTTTTTGAGCCTGAAAATGAATAGAATTGTCATTATGTTATGCACATGGTTACATTGGAAACATTCCCACACTTAACAAGAGATTTTTCTCTCTCTCAAGTAGGGTAGGATGAACACATTTTGACAAATGTTGTATAATCCAACAACATTAGTTTGGTAATAAGAAGGGACTAGCTCTATACACAATCAACATATTGTTGGTGGTATTAGATCCTTTGCATTCTTTCAGAAAGTAGGAACATGCTTAATTGGAATGAGTGGAGATGGTAAGAAGGAAGGTAATATTCCTATCTTTGACCCTTCCTTTTCCTTTAATTTTAGGTTGCAAATAATTTTTTTAGCTTACTTTGTTCCTTCTTATGCTCATTAAACAGTGAGAAGGACATCTACCAAGTATATGTTTATCCCTTTATTCAATCTTGGTAGATTATTTATCGAAAAGGAACCCTCCTAGAGTCTACTTTAAGTTCTCCAAACTCTCTAAAATTGAAAACAACGATGAGCATCAACCATCTTGGGCTCGAGAAAAATCCACAGGATAATGTTTGAGTATTCTTTAAGTTTTTAGACCCATTAAAACTGAAAACACCGGTGAGCATTAACTGAACTAGGATCGACAAAAATCCACAGGAAAATGGATTATTTAATAATGTGGGAACATTTTTTCTCAAACCTCTGGTGGTATTTCCATGGAAGCCATTTCATAAACCCTCCTTATTTTCTTTCTTGAACTTGGTAAATATGATCCATGGATAGATTGGGTGAAGGATGAATTCTTTATCTTTTGCAATTCCAAGTCCTTTTATGGCTTTACATGCACTAAAAACCATTATTTATTTAGTACTTTGCCATGTTTGCACAAGAACATGCAAATAATTAAGCATGGGGGGAGTGGTTATTGGGACAAATCCATCTGTTTTTCAGTTTGTTCTTCTATTCAATTTTGTTCAACTCCCTTCAATAGATCAGCTCCAAGATTTTATGAGTGTATCTTTTTCTAGCTTTTAAAGGAACATGACATTCTAGGATTAACATTTTCTCCAACATTGCAAGTGAAAAAATTACAATACTTGCACTGGTACTCATTTCCAATTCCTACATTTTCACAAAAACATACAAATATCAACATGTGATTCCTTACAGTAAGTATGAGGTATGTACATTCTAAAAACATTTTTGACTATTAAGGTCGTTAGAATAAGTAAGGGTGTGTAATTTTCTAATATGTTATGTGCTTTTTCATGTCACCTCACACTTCATTTACCTCATTAAACAAATACTATGCTTATTGGTACTATAATACCTTTCATTCATATACCCCTATCCATTATCAATTCACATTTAGGTGTCATGTTTTCATCATTATCCTACAGCGGAAGTTTGCAATGATGAATTGAAGTGATTTTTGCTATTAATTCTAATGACATGGGTCATCTTATTAAAACAAATGGTGAGATATCATTTTAGCGTGACCTATTGTAATCATCAATATGCATTGTCATTTGTTCTAATTATGTTTTTGATTCAAATGAATTCACTATTTGTATTTATGAGTTGAAACTACTTAGGAAATTAGCTCTTGTATACAACTACCCTGTTTATAATTATATTACTTTGTTGTACTTCCAATTTATGTTCCTTCGCATTATCCTATTTCGTTTCTTCTTCCTTTTCACTCCCAATTCCCTATTCCTTTACATTTTCACAATGGGGGTAGATAGGCATGAGCCCTCCTCTTTTCAATTCTTGGAGAATATTCCTAAATATCAGGATTGCAAAGAAAAAAAAAAGAGAAAGCAGGGTGGACCCTGTTCTTCACGAAATTTCACGGGTATAATTATTATGTAACCATGCAATTCACTATGAGCTTCGATGGAAAAATGTGACGAGTTGGGAATGAAGCTAAAAGTTTCATAAATGATAGTTTCTAAGGCTATGGTCTTGCCAAGAATTGGAGAATGTTATTTCAAGGGATAGCAAGTGCATCAAAACCTTTGTAATCGATTATTGAAATCAGAGCATAGGGATCCATATTGGACAAAAGGAATTCACGTGAGCTAGGTGAAGAAAAATTGGTTGAGTTGGTGGTTTTGTAGAAGTACCTTACATGTGAAGGCATGTATGGATTAACCTTCTTATAGCATATGTGTATGTTGCTTCTCTTTGATGAAAATCAACCTATGAATTTCCCCTACTTTCTATGGATGAGTCTTGTAAACATAATTATAAATGTCAAGTCAAATGCTAAGAATCTAGAGACTATTTTGTTCCACCATGGGATTATTAGATTGTTTGTAGAACAAAGACTCAGGAAAAATAATCAGACTTAAGAATATTTTCTTTCCTATGGAGGGTTTGAGATAAATTTTTCTATAACTAAATATTATTTAAAGAAAAGGTCAGTTAAGCGAAAGAGATCCACTGCTCGGGCCCAGAAAAGAGATGAAGGGAAATCCTCAGAGAATGATGAAACAAAATAAGTGATATCTATGTAGTTAGAAAATATTCGAAGCAAAAGAAAAATGAAGGTTATAGGAATACAATGTGTGGATTAAGGTGCAATTGCTCGCACTCAAGGGATAATGTTGAAACAAAATGCGGGTCGTAAAACTAGCATTGGGAAGAAAGAGTCAACTAAGCAAGCAACCTCTCTTACAGGAGCAGTTCCTAGGGTTAAAAGAAATAGGAGAACATAATCTGCTAGAAAAACAAACACTAAAAAGAAAAGAGAGGTTGAGCTAGAGATGGAGTTGGATGCATCAACAAGTCTTTCTGGACCAGTTGCTGAGGTGGAACCTAAAGGCAAGGAAAAGGTCATGTATGGGGGAGAATTTGTGATGTCTTTGGAGGAAACAAAGTGAGGAATTTATGAACCTGTGAAACCAATTCTCTTAGGTTACCTTATATAGATTCGAAGGATGATGGCTTAGAGAAAACTAATTAGGATGAAGATATTTTTTTCACTGATATTTGGATAGTTCATCTCAAAAGAAGGAAAAGAGTGGAGAAATAGAGTCTAAAATATTAGATAAGAAAGAAAACCAAGAGATTTCACAAATCGAGCTAGACTCTGATTTAATAATGGCATTAGTTGATAGATTACTAAGAGAAAAGAAGAAAATAAGAGAGTTAGCGACCCATTTCATTTTTTTCTCAAACATGCCAAAAGGTGTTTGAAGAAAATGGAGAAAGTAGAGAAACAAAACAAAAACCTAAAATCCAAGCTACTCTAGCAAGAAGACAAGAAACAAGAGATAACCTCCTCAAGTTTTGACCTTTTAGCTCAGGAAATCTAGGAGGATGAGGGAGCTAGAGAGGAAACTAAACACCCTGAGGATGATGATGTTGACATTATACTAGTCAAGAAGACTATAGGGAAGAAAAGGTAAAAATAATATGAAGCCCTTTCAGCCTAGACAAACAAGGATTTTGACTTCCAAATTGGCAAGAATAAATCTAGATATAGAAAGTGAGCATGAAGACCTTAAACCCCATTAGAGGGAGCGTACTAAATCTATATGTGGAGAAGTGGTGAAGACTGGTGCATATCAAAAGAAGAAGGGAGGAGGTTTGAAGGATTATGTGCAGGTTGTAAAAAAAACCTGAGAGATAGGAGATCCATAAACAATTTTGGGTAGCGACTGCATGAGGACATGCAATGGTTTCAGCGTGGGGGAATGTTGGGGTCAGATTTTGTTGTCTTTTTCGTACAATAATTACCCCTTTTTTATCACCATTTACACTAGTTCTCTCTAATATTTATCCTATTTACTTGTGATTTTGCATTAAGGGTCACCTTTGAGCACAAAGAGGTAGAATTACTATTCCAAGTTTTTTTTTTTATGATTTTTAATAGTTTTAAATGGTTTTGGATGTGTTATGTTGATTACTTACTTGTAGGTGGTGTTATCACTCCTCTGGATCTCCAAGGCTAAGGAAGAGCCCAAATGAGGTAACCACAAAACAACCTTTTGACTTGGTATCTAGCCCTTCCAAGCCAGAGAGGGATCTCTCCACAAAATTACAGCCAAGAGGGTTGAATGAATTTGGGTTTTAGGCTAGTTATGATGTGCAGAAGGATTTGATTGTTTAAAATTGGGTTGCTAGATGAAGATTAGGTCAAAGAGACTAAGTGAGGGCAAAATAAGGGTATGATTGCAGACATTTGATGGAGCAAGGTAGGTAGACAATCAAACACTTTAAGCTTCTTGAGTGAGATGAATCAGACTGCTAAGGTGCTAGAAAGAGCAAGACGAGCATGTATTCTTTCTAAACTTAAGAAAATGGACAAATTATGAAGATTTACCCAAAACAGAGGATGTAAGATGTATTCTGCTCATCAACTTAAAAATCAACATGTCATAGAAGTGAAATGAAACATTAGAGTACAAAACATTAAAACATATGCAAAAATAGAAGAAACTATGTCAAAATTCCATACCACAGTTATTCCATCAAAATAGATGCAACTCCTTCATTAAATTTTTGCCAAATACTGATTACCCTAGTGTCTCTGATCAATACAAAAACATCTAATTGAGTCCAACCTTTGAAAAGTGAAAAGTACAATATATAGGCCTAAAAAAAACTCCTCCCAACCTCAGGGGTCGAATCCATGAGAGGAGGAGCATTTCCACCAAAATCTGAACTAATAGCTAGAGTGTAGGGTGGTCAAACTCAATCATCCCTCACTTTTTGGAAACTGATTCATTACATCACAAAAACAATTTTCACCTAATGTATTTACCCTAGGTAGCTTAAAAAAAACATTATTACATTTACATCTATCAATTACATTGGTAAAAACACGATGTTTCAAGGTGAAACTGTTAAAACTAAGAAAAATTACAAAATGATGAAACTCAGAAAATTTGTGTCAAAAGCGCAACGCCACTATCTTAAGCATAGCTCCAACTTCAGCTCCACTTTTGAGGGGGTTCTCGGTGTCCAAATTGATCCCAGGATAGTGCATTGTAAAGCCTCTCTTGTTTGGTTTCTATATCTACCTTTAATTTCTAAAATGGTCAAGTTTTTACCCTCCAAAAGTTGATTCTCCCAATACTAGTCAAAAGCGCAGCGCCAACCTCCAAAACAGGGAAGAAACATTATTTTTTGGGTGTTTTTTGACCCTTTGACTACTCAGTTGACACAAAAAATCTTAGAAAAGTGGTTTTCATGACTGTATTTGGCCTTTTAAATAAAACTGTGGTGGCCATTTTTCATTTGGAAGCCTTTAGGAAAAGTGCAACACCTAGGGCGCTTCGCTTTTGGCAGTGTCACTGGTGCAAAAACTGCCAAAAATGCAAAAAACTCCAAAATTTTCAAAATTGCTCAAAATTCTTCAAAATTTGATCTATGGAAGGCTGATGAGGTATGTTAGGCAATGAATGATGCCTCAACAAGGATTTCAATCTTGTACTCCTTCTTTTGCTTGGCTAGGGTTTCAAGTCTTGTTTTGACCTTTTGGAGATTGGTGAAGCCATGAGTTAATTTGTGTTAGTGGGTTTCAACCTTAGGATTATACCTCCTTTGTGTGGCCTACTCTATTCTATGTCCTCTTATACTTGTCTATCCTCCTCTTCCACATAGTCTTTGTCTTCCTCCATAGTGTTTGGTTAAGAAAACCTAGGGATAATGTAGGTGGGAATGGGAAGTCGAAATAGGTCTAGGGAATAGGGATAGGGCTATAAAAATTTGAGGAGATGAGGTGAGGGATTACAGAGATGTGGGAGGTGATAGGAGATGAAAATTTCAAGGGATTTGGGAATGATAATTAAATTACAGGTTTATGGTAGAGGCTGCCTATGAATTTTGGAAACCTAGGTCTTAGGGTTTTATGGGAAAAGGGTTTAGGGACTAGGAAATGATAGTGTAGGTGTAGGGATGGGTTTAATAGTGATGTAGGAAGGTGTTGTAGGGTCTATGGGAAGAAAATTTGGGATAGGGATGGATTTAGGGTTTTATTACTTGCCCAAGTGCTAATTTTGCTTAGGAACCAAAACACTAAATAAAATGTTGTTTAGGGGTGCAAAGAGATGGAAAATTTGCGTGACTTACTTGGTAGAAGAACAAACAAGAATTTTTTTAATTTTTGAGAGAATTTTGAGGCATTTTTGTGCTCTCGGGGCTCATTGGTCAAAAGCGCAATGCCTTTCTGAGAAGCGCAGTGCCTGTGTTAGAAAAGGCAGCGACCACTACTCTAAGTGCAACGCCAAGAATTTTTTTTCCTTTAAACCTACAAAATCGACCTTTTGCACCAAGGGAGTGTGAGATCGACCTTTGAGAGTGAAAATGAATTTGTTTTTGATGTCTTGGTGGCCTTTATACTTCATGAAATTGATGATTTGGGCCTTGGGACTCACTTTATTCCTTTTGTCATTCACCTTACTCTTGGGAACTATACCTTTACACTTGACTTTTTCTTTGACAAATGGATCACTTGATATACATTGAGAACACTTCGACCTTTGACATTTTGGTCCTTTGGAATTTTGGAACTCTGAATTAGCAGCTTGGAAATCATGTGCTTATTACATTTGAAAGACATAAATTACATAGTGAAAAATAAAAAAAATATTACATTTAAAATCAAAATTACATGCCGAAACAAGATTTTTTGTTTACAAATCATCCTCAGATAGTGAAGAGATGCTATTTTATCACTATGAGACTTGTTGACATTGTGCAATGGGAATGGTGTTTTATTAGACCTTGAAAACCCTAGGACCTAATGGTAACCTTGACTGACCAGAATTGATGGTGTCATGACAGATATGATGACATGATGACTTTGACCTCATGACTGATGTGCATTCAACAAGGTATGACAATGTACCAGCAAGTAATGAAATTTGAGGGAGAGTGATGTTTTTTTTACCAAGGCTACCATTGGTGAGTAAATTTTTTAATGATGACCTAGTGGAATGAAAAAAATTTCTGAGTGGGACCCGAATATGATATGAAAAGAGGATTTTTTATCACTGATGGAAGGATGAAAATAATGACACTAACATTGGCCTTATATGGATGGAAGCTCTGAAAGAAGTGTCAAGAACATTGTAGACCAGCATGCCTATCCATTAGGCTATACGGTCAAAAATTCAATAACTAATAGCATGATTAAATGCTACAAAATCAACTAGAAATTGATACTGAAAAAGATGTTCATAATGTTTAGATTATTCATCACACCTTATATATTCTAACTTATCCTTAACTTGCTAACTCAAGTGATACGAAATTTCCAATGAAGACAAAAAAGGAGATGACCATTCACTGAAATTCTACCTATGTAAGTAGACATAATGATATACATATAGGCAACTCACAATGAAGACTGAAACCAAGACTTATGTTGACAAATAAAACAACATTCACCTTCTTCGATGCTTGGAAAAGACTGCCCAAGGGGTCTCGTAAATCATGAAGCGTTCCCTCTTGTGGATCAACAAAAGGAAGGAAGATGCTTTCAAATATAATGGCTAATTGTTCTTCTTAATTTGGGTGATCCTTCTTAAATTGAAATGCAACAATTTTGTATTCCATACCATCCAGATTAGAGACAAGATTTGTATGTTCTTGAAGATATTCAATTGAGGTAGCCAAATCAGCATCAACACAAATATCTACAAGTGGCTTTTCACATATATCAGAAAAATAATTGTATAGGCTTTGAAAAAATTCTATATCTTGATCATTTGAAGGATACTGAACATGTTCATAAAACTCAAGACAACAAACCTGTTGTACACTTTTTTTGACCTTAATGGATAAATCATGACTCTCTAGAGTTTCTATACAAGCAAACTCAAAATTCTGATCTACACATATTTCTTCCTGAATTGAAAACTCGGAAGAGGAAAGAAATGAAGGGCAGCTAGAAAGAACATCTTTATATATATCTTGATCGCTTGAAGATTGGCAAGATTGTTGCAAATTATCATCAACTTCAAAAAATGGAAGATCAATGTCATCTCTTGAAGAATTCTGCTCAACTTCGCTGTCATCCAGGGTAGAATCCATGATCTTCTCATGGTGGCGAAAAAGGTTTTCATTCAAAGCATCCAAGAGATCATCATCCATAAACTCTTCATCGCCATAAGCACTTTCCATATCTTGAATAAAATTATCAAAGTGATCACAACAATCCTCAATCAAAAACAAAGAAGGATAGGCTTCTCTATAGTTATCAAAAAATAGTGATTGAAAATCTTTGAGAGAATAAATACAAGCGGGAGGCAAGCTTTCATACCAAAATCGTGCTCTCTCTTCTAATGTGATCATGAACATCTTCATTAAACAATCTTCATGCAAATTAATCCTCAGCTTACGCACATGCATATGAAATCTTATTAAATGAAGTGTAGCATCATCACCTTTTCCATCTCTGAATTTTGGCAAGTATGTTTGCCAATCTGCCTGAGGCATATGATTTGGAGCATGATCTTGATGCATAGGAGCATACCTTCTGGACTGAGAACTTATTTTGATTTCTAGATCCTACTACCAGTGGAGTCTTCGGATCAAGTGGGAGTTGCCAAGTGAATGGTTCAGTGTTCATATGTGTTTGATCACTGTTCACCATCAGCAATAAGATCTGATCTTTGTCATTCTTTCCCAAGGAAGATACGATCTCTCGTTTCCCTGAAAATGACGCCAGTATGTTATCACTCCTCTGGATCTCCAAGGCTGAGGAAGATTCTAGCTGAGGTAACCACAGACCAACCTTTTAACTTGGTATCTAGCCCTACCAAGCCGAAGAGGGATCTCTCCACAAAATCATAGACAAGAGGGTTGGATGAATTAGGGTTTTAGGCTAGTTATGATGTACAGAAGGGTTTGATTGTTTGAAATTCTGTTATTGGATGAGGATTAGGTCAAAGAGACTAGGTGAAGGCCAAATAAGGTTATGATTTCATACATCTGATGGAGAAAGGTAGGTAGACACTCGAACACTTTGAGGTTCTTGAGTGAGATGGATCAGACTGCCGAGGTTCTAGAAAGAGCAAGATGAGCATGTATTCTTTCTACACTAAATAAAATGGACAAATTATGAAGATTTCCTCAAAACAGAGCATGTAAGATGTATTCTTCTCATCAACTTGAAAATCAACATATCGTAGAAGTGAAATGAAACATGCGAGTACAAAACATTCAAACATATGCAACATAAGAAGAAACCATGTCAAAATGCCATACCACAGGTATTCCTTCAAAATGGCTACAACCCATTCATTAACTTTCTGCCAAATACTAATTATGCTAGTCTTTAATCAATACAACACTTGTTGTAGATCTAACCCAAGAATATTATAGATCTGATAAGAAAGTATAAGATAATGCAAATAAACCCAGAAATAATATGAAATGATGCTTTATTATCAAACCCTTAAGGTAGGGCAACACCATACATTCACTCCTTAAGGAAGGAGAATACTCCACAAGCCATCTGCTTGTTCATACAAGACTATTTCTCTTCATCTTCATATCTCTCCATGTGGAGTCTCTAGCCTCTATATAGGCCTCATACATACAATACCATGCATCAATACCATGGTTTACTCATATCATCAACTAATACCATGGGCCCATTACATTATTATTAACTACTTGTGGTCCCTTACATGACATGGGTTAACCACCTTATTTATTACTATGGCCCATCCCATTATTACATTATTACCTTGGGTACCTCCCTTGATACCCCATATTACCCCCCTAGGTACATAACATCGAATTTCTTCATATTTGACACTTGTACTTTAGTGATCACCTTCTCTTGGTGCTTGTCATCTCACGTGTCGATTTTTGTCATGAGAAGCCATCATTTTCTCATGCTTTCATTTTCCCCACTAGGCCTCTTCTGTGTGGCAGCGTCAACAAGTCATCCTTGTTCAGAGCATCTACGATGAGTCACCTTTGCGTCCATGGAGTTTGTTTCGTATTCCATTGTATCATGTCATAGTATTCCATCCATATTTTCATACCATTCATCCCGTGTTTCCAAATTTGGTCATCAGTCATATTGTTCACATCCCCTCCGAATTCGAGTCAGCCACTGCCAGGTCAACCATGCACTTTATGCTCTCACAAGGGAAGTCATCTATTTGTCGCTCATTCCATCAGTCACATTACTATTTTCCCTCATGACATAGTTAAGGGTCCTCGTTGCCTCACCTATGGTGGGCCCTATTCTGTAGACATCACCACATATATTTGGTGCCTCTGATCAAGCAAAGGAAATTATCATTTCCTTTTGACTTAGTTTTCTCATGCTCGGGATTCATACACTTGATGGTCTAGTGATGTAGAAGACTGTACCAGCCATTTCTGGGTGTGTGTGAGATGTTTCAGATCTCATGAGGGGGTGGCCCTTCAGGTAGTCCCCACATGCTTGGATGGCTTCCTATTATGCTACAGCCTTAGATGCACTTTTGTAGATTTGATGGGCTCGGTTCTTGCTGCTTGCAAAACTCATAGCATGCATGTCTCCTTCAAATGATCCATTCAGTTTTACAGAGCCCATTCCATTCAATAGGGCTTCTTTGGTTGTTCTACCCTCCCCCACACCCATTTTTGATGGAAAGGCCATTATATCTCATCTACTTAGATGTTATTGTATTCAGTCCTGGCTAATTTTTTGTCTAGGTGCATTATGTATGTGGCACACATTGTATTATTTTCTAGCTCATTTATGCTAGCATGTCATGTACTATTTGTTATAGCTCCAAATCTCACCAATATGGTTTGTGATGCTTCAGCCATGGCCTAGGGAAACCCCTCCTTCCAGACCTGGTCATATATCTAAAAAACAGTGTTTTATTCCCTGTACGCGACATTGCCCTGAGTTAAACGCGTGTATACGCGGGTTCATACATACCTAACCCGCGTATATGTATTAAAACACTTAAAAAATATAAAAACTCCTTATTTTCGGGCGGAGATCGCGGGTTTTACCTGTTGATCACCTGTTAGTGCCCATGGCCTCAACTGTCCCCAACCAATTCCTAACTAAAAAACTACCTTGGAGTTGGTATAAAAAGACATCATGGGGAAGGCCTAAGGAGGAGAAATCTTTGAGCAAAGTTATTATACTGATTTTCTATCCCCCTGATCAGGTCTGAAGACCCTTGTGCCTTCTGCACTTCCCCCATCTTGTATAGGAAACCCTTGTTTCCTTTGTGTTTGGATGTTCATTTTTTCCCATCACATCTTGGAGAGAGTAATGGAGGGTGACCTACTAGTGGCTTGAGGCGGGACGGATCCAGAAGGAGGCTGAGCTTGGACCCTGCAGAAGCGGATTCAGGTGATATTGCTCTTGTTTCATATTATTTTACTTATCTAATAAAGAAACACGTCTTGTTCCCGAAACGCTCTTTTCTTTGTGTTAATGATATCTATATGTGAAGTTCATACTTAAATAGATGCTTATAAGTTTGTAACTAACTCATCTTTTCATATAACATAAAGATCATTTTTATGTAAAATCTTGTCCATATACTGTTGTAGTTTGTGGAATTGTGGTTTTTACAGGACCAAGGAGCGGAAGGGACGTGAAGAAGGGTTTGCACCCTTGAGTAACTACCCAAACGTAGGACCACGGGTATGCTCCTCTCACCCTAGAAGTAGTTATTTATAGCATAAACGGTTGGTTGTGTGTGTGTTTCTTAACTTAGATAATCTTCCGTCTGCTAAGGTTTCACCCAAGAACCTTAGGGGAGAACTTCCCGCAACAATTGTGGAGAGAGAAAGTGACTTTGCAAGATGTGTCAGACTGACTGCCCACCCAGCTAGAGGAGTTTTACAGTGTCAAGCCTTAAGTGGTTGTAATTTCTTCTCTCATTTTTATTTAATGATAAGTGACTGTTATTATGGTTTCATTCATGTGTTACACTGTTAATATGTGAATTGTATCTTGCTTGACTAGTACATAGCTGTACGATTTTTTGATTTTATGCTTGTTTGTGGGTTATTTTTCATTTGTGCAGGTGTCTATACGCGGATAGCGACCGGCCGGAAATAGAGGACAGGAGCGACACTTCTCCCACAACAAACAAGCATTGGATCCCAGGTTGGTCTCCCTGATCGACTTCTAAATTATATAGCTAGGAACTTGCATGCAGCGTGATTGATTGTTGCTAGACCCCTGTGGGGCTAGTGGGACCCACCTCTGTCCGCAGAGGGGATTTACCTCCGCAACACATAGTAGCATATGAAGGAGTAAAGATCGATCCTCAATGAGTCAAATCCTACAGCCATATTCCTTTGCCCAGAAAAAAGAAAGAGGTTCAATCCTTTCTCAGGAGAATACATTTTTTGAGGAGGTTCATACCCAACTACATAGAAATTGTTAGGGGTATTATGGAAATTCTGAAGAAGGAAGATGAAGTCAGGTGGAGCTCTTCCCCTAGAGGTTCTTTCATCAAAATTAAATAACCCTTGGCCGAGGCCCTAGTACTAGTCAACCTCTTCTATTCAGTGCCTCTCTACATCATTTCTTTCACATCCCCACATGTTATTTTTGCACTATTTCTACAGAAAAATAAAGAGGGTTATGAACAACACATTTCCTTCTTCAGCCAAGTCCTTAGAGATGCTGAGCTGAAATATAATATATTGGAGAAACAAGAATATGCAGTAGTGATACGAATTGGGCTAGATTAGTAACATTATGTTGATTCCCCTCATAAAAATATAAAAATGTGCTTGAGGTTTGACTCCAAAATAGCAAGTAAAATCATGTATTTTATGTGTTTTTACTTAAGTTAGTTTCATGAAGAAAACTTAAAACATGAAACCAAAACACTGAAACAGAAGCATGCATCAAATGGTAATACACTACCCATTGATAAAGGAGTTCGCCCCACCTAGGCTCCATCTCCTTGGATCAACTCTAAAGGCATGACCCATTCTCATTATGCTCAATATCAAGAAGAGAAGATTACATAAACTGGTGAAATGGAATGGCTAGTTTCTCCTTCAAGGAAACAACTTCCTAGAAACTTTCTCACTCCATACACATGTTAACCTATAGTTAAATATGTAAATATTTAACAAACATAGGCATCTTACACCAAGATCCCATACTCTAACTTCCAAAAACATAAACAATACTACCATTGTTAGGCTCCTATACTACTAGTGTAACCCCTGATTGTTATTAGTACAACCCACATATTATATTGATGTACCCATGTAGTGCCCATATTGTTACTATTGTGCCCCGTAGAAGCCCACAATTGTTATTATTGTGCCCTTACATTATTGTTGTTATGTTGACTCTGATTATGTTATGACCCCTTAGACTCCTATATATAGAAAGGAGGTCTTTTCATTTGTATCATCCAAGAAATGTTCATTTATGTAATGTAAAGGAGGTTTCCCCCTCAAAGAGGCTGAATTATAAGGTGTTTATCTATCTTTTCTATCTTTTCTTGAGCTAATTTCATAACATTTGGTATCAGAGCCAAGTTCTAGGGTTTCGCTGCTCCAAATAGGTCATCGTGGAATTTTCGCTATAACTTTTTTTCTGCGATGCTTTAGAAGTCGGACAAAAAAAAACCCATTTGAGAAGACAGCGCCTGCAGCTCAAGTCCGAATTTCAAAGCTTTTCATGCTATATTTGCGGAGATATGTTCTAAGGAATTTGGTCTTTTTGCAGACTCCTGAATTACATTCCAAACAAGTGACCTAGGGAAAATCGTCATAACATTCTCTCTGAGAATCGGATTGAAATTTCACAAAAAGGTACAGAAAGAGGACGGACTGTAGTTTCTTCTATATATTTTTTAGAGCCAGAGGTCCAACTGGTGACACATGGCACTTCATACAAGTTCACTCTTCTTAAAAGGTCTATAATCAGGTCACTGTGGGAGATTTGGCATGACTCGTCATTGGAGAATCCAATTGGGGTCAGACTGGTGGCATTGGAAAGAGGACATGGAGGGCTACCACAGGTTGCAATTTCAGAACTGGATGTTCTGAAAGTTCAGAGATACATAAGAGACAATATTGAGCTCCTACAAAGAAAAAAAAAGGTGTGTAGATTTTTTTAAATTTTTGCTTAAGATTGGTTTGAAAATTTATTTTGAAGGAATTCAAAGGGATAGTAGAGCATTATATCGGTAACTGATGCCCCAAGAAAAGAAAATGCAAACACCTAGTAAGGAACCTGAAAGCTCTAGCATGACTCATGAAGAATAGGAAGAAATGCTACATGATATATAAAAATTACAAGACCAAGTGCAAAAAATGTCAGCCTCACAAAAGCTAACAGAAGCTAAGATAAATGGAATGGAATCTAAGATAAAGGGTGTGGAAGCTAAGATGGACAATTGGAAGACATATTTGAAGACAGACATGGACGATTTGAAGACAGATTTGAAGACAGACATGGACGAATTGAAGATAAATATGAATAAGTTGCTACAAGAAATGGTCACTAAGGGTGAAAGGGTAGTAAAGGAAACTCATGATGAGAACAAAATAAATGTTAATCATGATTCCATAGACACTAATGTGGGATCGAAGAACCATCATATTCTAAAAATTGATATGAAGAAGTTTGATGGCAAGGATCCCGCAACATGGATATTACAGATGGAGCAATTTCTCGATCTCAATAATGTGCAAAACACACAAAAGGTACGTATGCCAACTTTATATTTGGAACCAAATCAGTTTGTATGGTATCAATGGCTTTGCTCTCGTAAACAATTTATCACTTGGGCAATTTTTACGGAAGAATTGATGGCACATTATGAGGATACAAAAAGCAACACTTTTTTTAGCCAATTGATAAGTCTCAAACAAAAGGGTTCAATAATGGAGCACATTGAGGAGTTCCAAAAAATTGAACATAAGGGTAAAAGATATTCTAGAGGAGCATAGGATTGATGT